>OZ020608.1:70188168-70371806 GCA_963971545.1 Philophylla caesio | reverse complement strand
GACTAATTGCCCAGACAACGATGCCTATATAATTTAGTGTTGCTCGTAGATTTTAAAAGCTAGGTTTTGCGCGGCTTTTGTTAGATAATTATCTCTTTTTAATTTAAAAATTTTGTATATCGTTGCGATAAGAATGCTTCCAGTACAAATCAAGCTAGTTGATAGAATGTTTTTGAAACTTTAACTTATAAAAGCAAAAAAAAACACAAAGCAAATATATGTCTGATACATATCCATGCATTTTTTAACTGCTTCAAACGACTACAACTTTTTCCAATTCCATTTTTGACAAAGTATAACAAAAAACTAGCAATTTTTCTTATCATAAACTTCAAAACATAACGCACTTTATGTTGATATTTTACCTTCTTCTTGTTTCGACGAACCAAAACAAAATCTTTTCCAGTATAACAAATAGCTTGCAAGTTCCATCTCAAATTTAGTACATCGTAGCCTCTTAGCAAATTTTGTGTTTTTTATGTTATACAATTTTTTTGCTTTCATTGTTGTCCTTCTCGTTGTCGTCATTTGTTAGTTGTTTTTTTTTTTTGTTTGTTTGTTTTATTGTGTCCTATCTTAAGGCAATTTGGCTTATCTAAAGACAACATTGTCACAGTTACATAGATGTTTGACACTTTAGTGTCACCTAAAGCGCCTAAAAGCAACAACAAAGGTTCTCTCAACATATATGCTCTCACACACACACAAATGTGTTATTCAGCTTCGTTGCTTTGTTGCTTTGTTGCTATTAAACTTTCAACACTCTTGCCTTGAATTGACTTGTTGGGTTGCTCGTTAGACCGTCATTTGTTTCCTTTTGTGTTGCACAACAAATTTTTAGGTTTCTCCAGATTTTAATGTTTATCTTGTTAGCTCGTTCGGTTGATAGGTTTTATCAGTTTTTCCTAATCAAGTAATTTTCTATTTTGCCCTTGTTTTTCTCGTTTAAGAATGCAGTTCCACGAATGAGTGATTTCACATTCGCCCATATAGAATTTTTGATGTTCAACATAAATTTTTTTCAATAATTTCAGCCATTGTTTTGTTACAAACATTTCAAGTACTCTGAAGAGCACTCATGAAATGCTTATGTTTCTCAAATAAGAAAATGCGAAGTTGTTAGAATAAGAGTCCAGTATCAGCCGCAGGCCGAATTCGCCGTCTTTCGAATTATCTTTCTCTCTAACACCCCAAGCGCAAAATTCATTTGCTGTTAGTGGCGTCCATGTTTCTTCACCATTCAATAAGACGGACTTAATTAGGGATTTATAGAGAGCGTTGTTGGTTTGCTGGGGTAGAATTTAACTGATCATCTGCCTACTCAGTTAGTAGTAGCAATTTTACAAGAGATTTTCTACTACGGACTTCAACTCTAACTTTAGTACTCGTGCGCTGATTATCTACTTTATATCATGATGTATGCAGAGGGGAACGAGGGGGTACCTCGAGACCAATTCGCTTCGATTCTCCATACAGTTTGGAAAAAAAAAATGCCAGCACGGTGTCTGGCCGATTTAGTTCTGCAGCTCGAAATCTCTTCAACGACGACTAAGGAATGAATCGCCTTGTGAATTTAATTAAGGAATTATATTTACGAATTGATACAATGTATATAACGCTTTAGTACTATAGCACAATTTCTTTTATACTGAAATTGAATATATTTACACTTTCACCTTTGGAGAGCTTTAAATTATCAGAAAATTTTGTTATCGAAATAACACTATATGTGCCCATAAAAACACAAGCGCATACTCGTATATGCATGTTTCCTTTCATGTGCAGAAGGATATTGCAAAGATACGCAAGTATCCCTGACCTCGCAACTATCAAAAACTGCCATTTCTCTGCAGCTCCGCCATTTGGTGCCAGCGTATTCGTTTAACCAACTTAAACCCAAAGATTAACCAACGAAATTATACAACACAAACAATAGCTGAAAATGAGAGAGGTCGCGTTCGACCTGAATGAATGGCTTTAATGGTCCAAACAGTAATGCTGAAAAGCTCGCATTGTTACAGCGATATCACGTGTTGTGTTTTTGGTGGATATTGTTGACAATCAAAACAAGCTCACACACTACAAGCATACCAATATGCAGAACAAAAGCTGAGCAACAAAAATTACAACTACAAAACCAAGCATGCAACCGATAATGAAACCAAAACTTTAACAATGGTGTAGAGTGATACCTGAACTGGCGTACAAAATGATATTTTAGGGCAGCCAGAGAGGTGTGAAGAGTGAATAGCGCACTGGTATTTTGTGTGAGGATGTGAAAAGTGAAAGGTTGAGCATCCCAATTGTGTATGTAAATTGCGGTCAAAATTACGAATCTCGGCTGCTGCTTATGGGTACATGTACATGTACATGTTTGTATGTGTAAACGCACGTTTACATAACCTTATAGGCCCTGGTTTGGTCTTCATAAAATCACAATTGCCATGCGAATTCATTTCAAAATAAAAACAATGAACACTCTGTGCGCAGCAGCAAACGGACGCACAAATAACACAACAACAAAAATCAGGAGCAAAATGTGAATTACAACAAAAGTGCCACACAACCACAAACCCCGAAACACAGACAGCAAACAATAACGTTGATTCGTTTGATTCGTCGGACAATGGAAGGCGATTTTAAAGCGTCGATGCGTAACCGCAATTTAAAGGGTCGCACACGTGACTGCGTCGCTATGCGATGGCTATCAGATCTTCACTCCGTTGAGCTTTATTTATTTTTTATTTATATTTATTTTCCATTTTTGGTAAAGGTGCAACAATAAAAGCCTACGAAAATCTTTAAAGGCCGGAGCGTTGATTTTCGGTTCGAACATTTGTAAAAAGAAAACAAAAAACGAACATGTATTGACATAAATAAAAATGCTTGCATTTTGAAATGAAATTTATGCATTGACACGTCAGCGCCTGATGGTGTCGTCGATGTTTTAAAAATTATGCGTTATACATCTAGAAATGTTTAAATAGAAAGTTTGACTAAGTGAAGGGGACACAATTGCTTAAATGTTTTTCTCAAAAAATAACAAAATAATTAAAAGTCGAAAAATGCCTTTCAGTGTAAAAAAAAAGTATATACTAAAAAATCAAATGTACATACATATCTCTCTTTTTCATGATTTCTTTAACCTAGCGCAGATATATAACTGGATATTACAATTTCCATTTCATACCGGTTTTTGCCAGCAACCATGGTACAATAAACAGGTACTTAGTATAATGTTATTAGCTGATTTTAGTTTTTTCATATATGTGGTCCTTAACAAGTCAAACTTTGTTTACAAAACAAATCTTCTATTTTCAAAACAAACAAACAAAATTGTGTTTATTTTTTTAAATATGTAATGAAATAAATATATTAATAAATTAATGAATAAATGTTTTTTAAATACAAGGTGGCGCAAAGTTAATCACTCTATCGCGAGATATTATAATTTTTACAAATGGCGTCGTAGGTCGAACACTCCCCAAGATAAATTTTTTTTCTTACCAATGTCGGTGGTATTCGCACAGCTTGAACATCGACGTCGATTTTCTAATCGTATAGCACCAACTAGGCAAACATTTCGGGGCTATACTCGGAACGGTCGACTCGATCAGAATGTGGGCACCGATGTCACTAAGAACTCTTAAACATCAACAACCACTTAAAGCCACTGCGTGGTGCTGCGTTCATGCCGGAAGAGTTTTAGGGCCGAATTTTTTCGTGGACGTCATCGGCAGTATGATAAAAGACTTCTTATATAACACATGGGGAATAAGTTAAAAAGAGAATAGAGGTTTAAAAATTCTTATGAAATAAAGTGAGAAAAATTAATTAAATTTGTTGTTAAAAATGTCATGCAAATGGCATTTAGGTAAGGTTTATAACGAGCATATTTTCAGAAAGGTATGCCATATTTTAAAATATTTCATTCAATTAATAATTATACACATATATTTCAATAAAGGTTTGACAATGAAGCTAAAATGGAATTATTTATTGCGAAAACTATTTCCGAGAGGGTGAAAATATATGGTCTGAATTTCTGAATCAGATAAAGCTTTAACAGAAAAAAAAAACTTTTCGAATATAAATTCGAAAAAATGATAGTTTTTAATGAATATACTCGTAAGTGTGTCTTAATTAGATAAAAAAATATATATATTCGCATTCTATGCGATTTAAATACTTCCAAAGTACCTATTTTGTCGATTCTGAACTCTTGTCTATTATGATGTTCTCCAAATCGCTTTAATAAGGGCGTGTGAAACCTATTATTGATACTTTATTTCCCAAGGGTGACGTTTTTTATAATATTACTCAATTTAAGAGCAGTTAATTGTTTTGTTAAAAAAATAAAAATTATAATTATAAATGTGTTTGCATATATGAGTACGATTTTCAATGCATAAGTTTACTCAACATGTGCCATTAACACTTGATTGATGGTCGCTTTAAGAAGAAACTTTCTCTATGTATTCGATTGTGGATGCCCCGCTGAGTTATGGATCTGGGGTCTCAGATGCATTTAGGATTGCCAACCATATTTCATTATAAAGTATCCTACTTTATTTTCCAAAAGTATACTTTATACTTTGTATAAAAATAAAGCATCGAAAATACGACAAGCGAACAACTATTTATCGATAGTTTAAGTTCAATTAAAATGAACGCACGATGAAAATTATCATTAATTGTTAAACACACCGAAACATGTAACTAGTGCCATCTCTCACAAATGTAATATGTTCGTGTCATCTCTTACAAATATCATATGGCATGTGCTATCGCTTAAACATCAAATAACACGTGCCATCTCTTACCAAAGTCAAGTTTTCTGTCCATTGCAAAGTAAATGTTACTTTTTTACAAAATGTGTTCTTCTGATAGTGATACACCAGCTACGCCAAAAAAACGAAAATCAGCAAATTAAAAGTTCTGCAAAAACTACAAACCCGAGTGGGAAAACAGTACGGATGGGTAACAAGTCATTACCAAAATAAAACTAATGCAAGGTGTACATTCTGCGCAGTGAATTTTACAATCGTTTTAGGTGGCATTGGCCAGGTGAATTATTTTATTTTTTATATATATTATAATATTATTTATTTATAATTTGTAACCTTAATTATGATTGCCAAAACATTTTTGAAATATTTAAAAACAATAAAAATTGATAACGTGTGCTCGAAGCACCCAAAAGTATGCTTTTAAGAGATAAATGTAAATTGTATGTAAATACGCTTTAATTACTTTTTAAATTGTTAATGTACATTTAAATTTACATTATTTTTGTATTATATTTATTTGTATTTTAAAAAATATGCTAGAAGAACGCAGAAATATGCATAAAAAATGATGAATTGGAAATACACTTTTTTTGGGAAATACTATAGTTTTTTCTTATACAAGGACTGTTATACTTTTTTATTCTCAAAAAAAGTTGGCAACCCTAGATGCATTCCAAGTTATAGAGCACACCGCTTCACTCTTGGCCATAACAGCCATGGACAAAAATTTTAAGCGTTGTCAGTTGTCCAAATTTTACAGTGACGTAGGGGTGGGCTCTGTCAGCGAAGACGTCATCCATCAACGTTCACCAAAACCCATGAACAATGTTGGTTCTTCCCATCAAACCGAAAATTGTGTTGAGGCAACCCATCATTCACAAAATACAAGCGAACATGTCGGTACACACAAAGTTACATACTAAAACTGAAGCAGGTAATCTAATCCAATTATTCAACTGCGAACACTTAACTATGTACAAAAAAAAAAATAAAACAAACAAAAAATCTTCAAACTCCTCACAACAACAATTGTTATGGCAAGACGGCAAGTTTGTAAAAAGAACATTGCCAAAGGCTAGATCACCCAGTTTGGAAATGAAATAAAATATCAAACAGTGGCAAAGTGAAAGTTTAACAAAGGGAGGATTTGCTATCCTCCGACAAAATGTATAACCATTTTCGAATAACCACTAGCGGCGTATAAACTTAAACAACCAAAGGCAATAATTGTTTGGTTGTTAGGTTGATTGGATTGTTAGCAGATTATATGCCCAACTGCACACGCTCACACTGACTGCTGAGCAACATTAAGAGACCTTATTAATATATGAAGATGTCCTTGCTTGCAGCGATTACAACACCGACCGAATGTAACAGTAAGTGATGAAAACTAGTATTGAAATATTCGCTATGAAGGAAAAATAATACAACCACTTCACTCGATGCGATTTCAATTTTCACCTAGCATTAAATTTGACTATTATCTATTTTGCAAAATTAAAAAATAAAAGTTATCTTTTACCTTCACCATATGCACCAAAAAATCATTGTTTTGATAATCTTTTTCTTGGATAGCAGTTATTAAGACATTATTGAAAAAATCAGTCGTGTGCATTTTTCATAATAAAATTCTGAGAAAAAAGTTCCAAATATTTTTCCAATTTTCTCGATTATCTTTTAGTTTTCTACAAAGTTTAAAAATTTTATTTATATACATAGTTTATGCCAGAAAATGAACTGAATTTTAATTAAAAATTCTAAAACTCAAATAAATAAATTTAAGTGGCAAACAATCTCATTTTGAACTTGATTGTTTATAATTCCAACAGCAATGTATATAATTTTACCAGAATATTGAAAGTAAATTATCACAAGGTAAAAATGTTCTACAATATTATTCCTCATGAAATTTTACTATATGCGCACTGACTATTAATTTAACTCCGATATGACTTTTAAACCTCTGTCAAAAATGTTCAAACTTTATGTGGCCATAACTATTAACTAAAATGGGATGAGGTCTTTCATCCCGATCTGAAATCATTTCGCCCCCAAACCCTCTATTGCACATTGTAATTCATACTTACAATCTACTGAACTTAACATAATAATAAAAAAAACGCTGAGTTTCGTTATATAAAATTGCTCAAATCACAATTTAATAATTCAATTTTAGTAACGGTTCGCATCGCTTGCAGTGCAATGGAGAGAGTAATATGTGGTTGGGTAAAGAGATGTCAAGTTAAAAGAACGATGAGGGGAGTTTAGATCAGGTGAGGTGAGGTTGGTAAATTGACGTGTGTGGATATTATCAATTTAGTTGTAAGGAGTTTAGGTACAGTGTGTTTTGGTCAAATGAGAAAAGGTGTGGTGAGTTCAGTTGTGGTTGAATTAACTACGTGTCTTAAATTTATATGTGAAAAGTTTTGTTATCGTGAGCTTAGCAGTAGTAACATAACATAACGTAATATAATAAAACAGCTCATGTGTTTAGGTGTGGACAGTTTAATAGTATGGAGTTCAGGTAAGATGTGTTCAGGTTTGGTTCATTTAACTGTGGTGAGTCAGGTGTGTTAAGCATGGGAATTATTTATTGTCATCCTAAGAAGTTTGTATTTAAAATTTTACTTTTTTTAAAATGAGTTTTCGGAACATTTTGATGCCTCTCTTAGCATGATTTTGCCATTAATAATTTTGCTATTTATGCCCGAACTCAGTAACTTGGTTTAATCCCATAGTCGCAAAATTTTTACGTTTTTCTCTTATGTTTTTATTTTAAATTTTTGTGACCCGCTCACCACCAGGTGAGCTTTATTTTGTGTCTATTAAAAGCCAATTGGTCTAACATTATGGCTTTTGTCTCCATTACACACTGAGACTGCTAACTAAGCTCGGGCATTAGACACCACTCTTGGCACTACAAGCTTTTATTTAATGATACAATGTCTCTCACGAATCGCATTTGTTCTGACTGCATATGAGACACTTAAGCAAGTGTTCCTTATTTTAATTTATATAAAAGTATCCATCACTGTGGTATGCCTCGACAGAAGTGAGTGAGAAATGTGAAAACCTCACGCATCGGAAAAAAACACACTTCCATTATCAAACGTACATAAATACTACAAAAACAGAGAAGATATGTGGTTGCAATAACACATAGGAAAGCACGCCAACATATCGAGTACGCACAAATATGTATAGTATATGCGTACCAGTATGTTCTTAAAATGGATATCAGACCTGCAGCAGTAATGGTAGCAGCAACAGCAGCAACGGAGACAAGCAGCCAACTACGCATCAGCTGTGGAATGTGGAATATTGCGTGAAATTTCAAATGTCTCGCGGCGAACACTCAGACGCACACACTTATACCTACCACAAATATTAGTGCATGTGCAAAACGCCAGCGGTAGACTGAGAGTAACGAGCTGTTGTTAGCGGAGTGGCTGCCGCGGATAGTAACAGCAATGCCAACTAGTAGCTGCTACAACACCAGCTGACAGCCAAAATGCTTGATATGCAGACGAGTCGTACAAAAAACAAGAAAAATACATGTTTTTGCAGTTGCAAAAAATTCACTACAAATTGCTGTAGCACGCAACATTAGCTGCAGTTGAAGCGATAGTAGCAAAACAAAAAGCAGTTAAAATAGTACCAACTTGTGCAAACATCGTGTGCTCGGCAGTAAGTCCAAAAAGATTGCCACACTGTAAAAGTAACATGTGAAACTATTGCAATGTTGGCTGCCAGTTGCCAGTTGCTAGCGGCAACAGTTAATGTTGCGTGAAAAATGCAGCGAAAAAATTGCAATTTACCAATATCTGTGTTGCCGAATGTGCATGCACATATGTATGTATGTATATACTTACGTATATAAACGCTTTACATGTGCACCACATAGTTCATCAGTGTAAAATATTCGTACACTCGTGCACATGTGGAATATAAAGCAGAGTAGCATGAATTCAGGCATGTGTGCCTAGAAGTAGGCAACGACGACATTATTTTTGTTGTTGGCTTGTTACGGAAATACTTGGACAAAAATGTGTGTCACGCATGACACTTCCAATTCACAGCTTTTTTTTTTTTTGTTTTGTGTGACTTTATTTTTGTGGCACACAAGTCACAAAGCTAAAAAAATTGACTTTTGCTGGCTTTGTACCCAGTACTTTTTGCGGTGTGAATATCATTGTAGTATTGACTGAAGGTAAAAATCACACAGATGAAATAAATAAAACAGTTTATTAGTATGCAAATGTGTGTGTGTATGTATCCACGTTGGGGTGCTCTGTATGAATCTAATAAAATTTAACGCCAAATATAAAGGATATAAAATTCAGGCAGTCCGATACGATTTTGTTTATTTTAACTTTATACGAAATTTGGAGTTTCCGAAAAAGTATTTTCCAAATACTCCGAAAATCGGAGGGTTATCAAAATTATTTGCATTTTTTTCTAATTTCCTAATACATTTTCTAAAATTTATCAAATTAAATGTTGAACTTAAGTTAAATTTTTTTGCTTAAAATTTAAAAATAAATTTTTAGCTTTGATATTTTTTTTAACCAAAAGTAATCATAATATATAGTTCTCATTGTGTTGTTGAGCAATAACATTTTTTTCTTTTAAATAAGTTTATAATTTTTTCAATTGTAAAAAAAGATTTCTGATTTTTTCCCGGAAAGCAAATATTGAAGCTGGAGAAAACTCTTTATGATGTTCTTTCGGTCAAATATATTAGATAGTATTTGAAATAAATGAAGTTAGTTGTTTACAAGAAGCAAAGAAGAATTTCAACCATTTACTTATCTTATGTTTAACAACTATAACTTAAAAATACATTGAGTTGCACAATTTAATTTTCTTTATATACATTTACATTAGCTTTTTAAACACAACTCATTCCCATGAAAAACCATTAAAACGAAAACTTCAAACTGTTTAGAAAAACGAAAAAAGTTCAACAAATTTTGTATCAAAGTTCGAAGTTGTTTTCTCATAATTCTTACGATTATTTTGCGTATGCAGCTTTATATCCCATTGTTAGAAATTTTATTGTAGAAAAATGTTCTCATATTTTTAAATATTTTATTTTATGATAAAATATATATTTCGAAATTCCTTGAAAACTTTTTAAATCAACAATGGATATTCAGCTATAACTCAGTTTTTATTTAATTATTTTATAAGCAGAATTTAAAAGTGGTAGAGTTTACAGCTGCTATTCCGAAGGTTGCAGGTATTAAAAGTCCTAGCATTAAAGTAATTAAAAATTTAATTATTTTATAATGTGTTTGGCAACAAGTGTCGATTTTTATGAAACACACCTCCCTTTTTATCTAATGTATGTATATATACATATATATGATATACAATTAAATGCTTGTTTGTTTGTAAGACTATATTGAGAACGTAGATCCAAATTAACAAAAACGCACTCCTATCGGCTTATCCCAACGAGGGAAATGTTTATAGCTATAACCGTGTGAAAAAATAAATTTTAATTATGCGTACTTAAGCTATGTGAAATAAAAAATATATGAGCATTAAAAGATTTTTGTTCAAAAAAGTTTTTAATGTTTGATAAGTACCTATGATTAAATTAATTAAATTGTTTTTGTGCTTTAAGGCCGATTAGTTTTTTGAGAAA
The DNA here is from genome assembly GCA_963971545.1 of Philophylla caesio. Lineage (NCBI taxonomy): Eukaryota > Metazoa > Arthropoda > Insecta > Diptera > Tephritidae > Philophylla > Philophylla caesio. Next base: position 70,361,363 of record OZ020608.1, on the reverse strand, counting down.
ATTATTAGGAAAAAACAACAAAACCTAAAGATGTAATAACCATTAGTAATCGTTAATAAAATTATCTTATATAAACCAGTTATTAATTAATAAATAATAATAAAATAAAATAAATAAAATAGTCATGCTTACTTCCTATTCAAATAATCGAAAATAATGAATTACTTTATTTTTATTTTTTTATTTGACGAGTATTTATTTGATAATTATTATTTATAAATATTTTTAATCATACCCTTATCTATATATTGGGATTTCTTTTTAATTGTTGTTTATTTTTAAATATTTGGTTACTCATAATTATTTTTCCAACTAGATGAAGCTGTGATTGTAGAAAATCTAACATACACAGCCATACTAGTTGTGTACTTGTATATGATTTTAATTATCCTCACATATAAACAAAGTTTTAGATAAATTATTCACTGTTGTAAACTTTGCAAATATTTTTATTTTTGAAATCGAATTGAAACAAACTTAAATATGAATAAAACCCTAAACCAGCTGAAAGTAATCCAACAGTTACATTACTAGTGTATCAAAAAAAATTCAAAAATCTTATATTCAACTTATTTATTGTTATGATAAAATGTTGCTGCAAAGAGAAAATATAATAAGTGTGATTTGCTAAATTTTTTGAAAACTTTTTCAACATTTCCTCATAAGAATATCATTGCTCTCCAAAAGTCAACTATTATCAGAATTGTGATTACTTATGTGAAATACAACCGCAATCTCGTTGTGCGCCAGTAAATTTCTAATGTTGCTCATACGCCACGTCGCCGCATTTCGTAAATGCAATTTTACAAATATTAAGTTTCATTTTTGCACTGTATCTGTCATCACCTGATTGGTGTTTTTTCAACCCTTTTCATATTCTTTGTATACGTTGCATCGCTTCGCTCAGGTCAACATCTCTGTAAATAAATATTCAAGAGCAACGAACCAACTGCATACAATGACCCCCATTGCTACTTTAGAAGATCGCACTGCACCGCAGTGTTGCGGGCAGGATGTCAACATATTTGAAAACATTTACGACAAAAACAATAATAACAACAACTAATACAGTACGCAAACAACAACAGCCACAGACCGGGTAATAATCTTAAGAATTCCGGTCTGTCGTGACATTTACACTCAACCAAACGCGCAAATAATTCTCGTTTCTCACCGCACTGTGCATTTGTTTACATCTGCGTGCTTTGGGGCTGGTCTCTGGCAGTCGGGTCAGTCGAGTGTGCGTATTTAGGTCAACAGGCGCCTTGTGACACGACGTACTGTATGCAACAACATGCAATTCACAAGTTGAAAAATGTCCTTAAGCAACAAATGTTAAGTCACATACTTTGGTCCAACGCACAACCGCACAACCGCTCCAACTCAAAACCCCTCGCTTCGTGTTCATTCCACAGCTGAAGTGACAGAAGGAGGACAGTGAGACATTCAAACTTGCATGCTATGAACTAAATTGCTCTACGTGTTCCTATGCACGAAGCAACAGATGTAACAACAGCAATTACAACAACAGCAGCAGTAAAAGTTGCATGAAACTGTAGTACTGCGGCGAGAGACAAGTCCTGCAACACAAGTGACACAAAGTTGTAAAGCGAAGTTTGCGACTCGAGTGCAACGCAGTAGCAGCAGCACCAGCAGCCACCACACAAGCATACCAAGCGCAACTGAGGCGCGTCACAAGCAAGTGCGAGTAATTCTAACGTCATTTTATGCATTTTATGACACTTTGACACTTTGGCCGCCACTCAAGTTGATGGTCGTGCCGCAGTCGCCTTAAAACGTCAGCAACTTGCTCGGATTTCTTGTCACCAAGCAGCCAGATGGCAGTTGCCATGTTTGAGTGTACGACGAACAAAAGTGTGTGGATGCTGGGAAGAAATGTTGCATCAAATTTTCTTTTTTTATTTGTACAATATAATTTTACGAGATTTCAAGCACTTAAATTGGTAGCAAGTTGGTGTATGTACATCCCACCCGTTACGCCTTAGAATGAATAATTACTGCACTTAGAACTCCTCGCAAACGCACTATGCCACTTGTACAATAATCGCCAGGCAACAGCCAAAATAATTAATCAACAATACACAGAAGAGTTAGGAACTTAGTCCTTTAATTGTGTTAATTTAAGTGCTAAATTGAGCTTACACTACAGCTCGCTGTGTTCCCTTTTAGGTACCACAAAAGCTAATGACTATGAATTAGTTTATGTTTCGCATTCCCTTCGTTGATTGTGTTGCCAGCGAGTATATGCACATTTAGGAAATGAAAATACAAATGGTGAGAAGCAGAGCAATATTTTCATCATTTACGAAATTGTCTGGTTTTTTTTAAGTTAAACTTTGCTCGGTTTAAAAAAAAAAGTGGAAATAAATTATTCTAAGACAACTACCACTTACATACTGGCAAATGTATTTATTATTAATTTTATCTGAGTGATTGTGTTTCTAAATTTATTCAGATTACAACAATAATATGACAAATATATATGCATTGTTTTCGAGAAAAAGGCTACGCCAAAATACATGTTTAGTTTAAATATGTCATCTGAATTTGAATTTTTGAAGTTCAGTTTCAGATCTGCTGACGATAAGACAATATGGGCCAACGGACATACATACGTCAAATTTCATACTTTTGTTAATAATTGATAATTTTATTGCGTTCGAGGCCAGTTTATGAAAGATTTTAATTGGAACAAACAACAATAGACAACAAAAAATAACTACAATGTTTAATGCCGCAAAGAAAATATTTGTTTTCATATTTTTAATTCAACACCGATAACGAGACGAAGGCGAAACAATATTCGAAGAACGAATAAGAAACCAGAATATTATTTTGATTTTGTTTCATTCACGCTTTCGAATAAATAGGTTTTCAAAGCAGTTAAATGATTTGACTGCGAAAATTTTCCAATTTACATGTATGTACATGCCATTAACTTGTTAATGAACACGTTTTCTTCATTTCATTAGTTTAAGTCAATTTAATTAGTTTAGCTAGCTCATTTAAACTCACATGAGCCATTTTTTGTTACAACTTTAAAACCTATTCAATCATAAAGGTCTTTCAAATAATAAATTATTCGCTTTAATATAAAATGTGCAGCTACACTGTTATACTAGAACTGCTTGCTATATAAATGTTTGAACTAATAAATATTAAGAACTTCACTGTGCTATATAAATGTTTGAACTAATAAATATTAAGAACTTCACTGTGCTTTTTCTTGCCAGTTCAAATGATATATAAAAAATATTAGAAGGAATCTTCACTGTCAATAATTTCTTTATAAATGCCATTTTAACGTTTTATAAAGGCTTCAAAAGGGCTTCAACAAACACATTAATTTCATATAACAAACCGCAATGAGTACTCGTATTACAAATATTTTATTATTAATAAAGTAGTTATACTCACACAAATTGTACATAAATATGTATGTATATGGTTAAAGGATGAAAAAAATGCTGCTCACCTAAAATTATAGAAGTTCATTGCAGCGTTCATACTTATATATTTTATTCAAACTGAGTTGAGTTTTCTTCCTTTATGTGACCCTCAATAGTTTGATTTCTAATTCTGACATCTGTAATTCTTATTTGTGGATTTTTATAAGCTCCGTTATGTCCAAATACTAAAGTTCTGCTTTTAATCGCTATTACAAAGAAAACTACTTCGGAAAATCCAAGAATTAAATAACAAATAAAAAAAACACAATTAAATAAAATATTTTATTAAAAGTCCTTTTTTTATTTATTATCAAATAACACTTTTTCTAATTTTATTGTAATAAAATAAATAGCTAAAGATTCAGCAAAGTCACAATAATCGCACACCCTTATCTCACTCATAGCAATGAGTTTGATGGCATTTTAAGCATCTTGTAGAATTCCCAAACTTCACGGCAGCAATACAGAGGAAAGAAATCGAACATACATATTTGCTTAAGAATTTTTTTATTTATATTTTAATCAGATTTTACAAATCACTTATTCTGCTTGTATCATATAAAATTCACTTAGAAATGGTTGCATTTTGGTTTTTGCTATTTACTTTACTTGAGACATTATAATACGATCCAAAAGTGCAGCACAGTTCTCATACATACTTAAAAGCGTGTCCTCTACATCTGTCGAACTTTCTAAATGAGATTGTGTGGCCGAAGGTGAATTAGTTTTTACAACTGGCACTCTGGGAGTCATCAATCGTCCCCTCTGCTTAATTTGTTCTTGTGTTAGAATTAAACGATTTTTTCTTTGTGCCGATTCTGCAGTTGGAATGATTGGATTCTCTTTCTGTACTGGTTCTACTCTAGCGATAAATCGTTTTTTGTGATGTGTAGGTTCTAAAGGTGAAATCGGCATATTTTCTTCCAGTACTGCCGCGTTTGGTGAAATTAACGGTTTTGTTATTTGTGCATGTTTTAGTAGGAGCAATCCTATCACAGCATCCATTTCAAGCTCCGATTGTTCGATGTTATTTGCCACACAATGAGCATGTACTTGATGTTTGATATCACCGACTTTTTGCGCCGTATTCATTATTATTTTGTATAATTTATTCGTCCTTAAGAAAGAGCAATTGTGGCCGATGTTACGTGTTTATTCTAAAAGTGTTAAAGAGCGAATTGCCAGATAGCAAGTTTATGCGTCCTTATAAAGTTATTAAGTGTGTAACATTTCACTACCTGTCACCTGTTTGTTTATAAACACAGGTACGTGTGTATCCTTAAATTCAAGGTACATAAAAATCAAGTCCACTAAGTGCTCGAATGGTGGTTAACGTCAGGTAATACTCTGCATGGTCAGTAATTAGGATTATTTTCATTATATGTCGAAAGGTAGTTTTAAAGCAAGTGATTAAGAAGCCTTGCAGGTGGAAACGCAGTAATTACATTTTTGTAGACGTATGCATGTGTTAACATCAATAAGATTTTTAAATTTAATAATTCAATTCATATTTGTGTCTTTAATATATATAATCTGGTTCTTATAAACAGGTATAAAAAAATGTTTGTATTGAGTGTAAAGCAAGGTATGACGTATCTGAGAAACGATTGCCTCTTCTGCGTGCAGAAAACAGCAGTCAGACTACATGCCGTCCATTGTACAGTTTTCATGTTCTTTTTAATCTATTTTAAATCTGCAGGAATTACGAATAAATCTTAGCTGCTTTTGGGGTTTCAAAGAGCTCAGGTGTTCGTCTCTCAACACGTCGCGACCAAATGCCTCATACCTAGTTCTTGCAAAGGCGAGACAGAAGCACAGAAAGTGTTCCGCCATCTCTTCTTCTTCAAAAAAGGATGGACATATGGAGTTGTCATGTACGCCTATCATTTTCCGGTGTCTATGTCACGTGAAGTGACCGGTCAGCAGTCCATCAAGTTGCTTGCAGTCTCGCCTGTTAAGCGAGAGATGGCCGAAGGTGGGAGTGCTATAGCTGGTTGCGGGTCGAGGAACACCTGATCCGAGCCAATTCTGCCCAAATGGTCAGATGTCTCATTACCAGGTACTCCCGAGTGACCTGGCACCTAGAGTAAAGCAAGTTCATTATGTTTACTAACATTGTTCAGTCGGGACTGGCATTGCCGAACTGGTTTGGAAGCAGTTAGAGGGCTGGCCAATGCCTTGAGTGCAGCTTGGCTGTCACTGCAGACACGTATACTCCTCCCCTCCACCTATTTTTCCCCACGTAGTCCAAGGCCTTGAGAGTTGCAATTACGTCAGTCTGGAAGACCCATGCATATTCCCCAAGAGAAAAGTGAAGCTTATCGTCATTATCTTCTACAAATTATCTTCCTGACCCAGAGTCAGTTTTGGACCCATCAGTAAAGATTGACAACGTGTAAGATCGGTATTGGCATTGAACCAGAATTCAGCTTCAGGAAACTCAACATTATAGAGTCTCATCAGCAAAGGAAACGGTGGCGTACTATTCTTTGGCATAGAAAAGACGCAAGTGTCCAAAACTCTGCCGCCAGCAATTTCCGCCTCGCCCCACTACGTTTTATACCAACATCCGTTTCTTTTAAGTCTGCAGGTGGCCTTTAAGGCCTCCCCACGTATGAATATACAAAGTGACGGTAAGTGCAGCAATGCGTCAAGAGCAGCGCCAGGTGTTGTAGAGAATGCCCCTGTACAGCACACGGCGGTTGTTCTCTGAAGTTTAGCAAGCAGGTCTCCCACGCTATTAACAGAGAGTCTGATCCAATATACCACTGAAGCATAGCTGATTATGGGTCTGATCATAGAGGTATACATCCAGAGGATACCCTTTGGTGATAGGTGACGTTTGCCGAATACCCGTTTACACTGCCAGAAGGCTGCCAATGCTTTAGAGGTCTTGTGCTCAACGTGAGATTTTCACGACAGTTTTGCATCCAAAATTACTCCTAGATACTTCACTTTGGGAGAAGTCTGAATTGTGACTCCCTTCAGTCTGAGGGGAATGAGCCCATCCAACCTTCTCCGCCTAGTGAAGAGCACAACACTAGTTTTGGTTTGGTTTGCGGATAGTCCATTATCGTCACACCAAGTGTCAATCTTATTCAGTATTGTCTGCGCTTTCCTGCAATCAACCGACAGAGATAGGCTCGCAAAATCGTCCGCATAGGTCTGAGCGCAAATATTTGAGTCGTCCAGAGTGACAAGAAGAGAGTCAATTAGCAAGCAACAGAGCAAAGGGGAAAGCCCACCGCCCCGAGGACAACCCTTATTTACTCCGCACCTTTACCAGCGAAGGATCTTCCCCATGCGGTAGGGTAGAAGTGCACATGCCATCGAAGGTGGCATTGTCAAAAGCACCCTCAATGTCTACAAAAATGCCCAAGGTGAACTGTTTCCTATCTACGACCTCGCCAATTCTGGCAACAAGATTTTGCAAAGCCGTCTCACAGGAAAACTCCTGTTAGGCATGTTGATGAAAATACAGAGGATGTGATGAGAGCGCCTCCCTACGAATGCGTTCCTCTACTAATTTTTCCAGACATTTTAGCATGAATGATGTCATGCTAATAGGTTTGTAGCTTCTGGGACTAGCGTAGTCGTCCTTGCCAACCTTTGATGTAAAGGCGACATTTACCAGCCTCCGAGATTGTGGTATATAAGCACGTCCGAGCGACGCTGTCAAAACAATTTTCAAGGTCGCCATCACGAGCTCGACACCTTCTTTTAGTATAATAGGTGAGATGCCATCCGCACCCGGCGATGGCATCTTCCCTCGCCACAGTTCTGGCAACAAACCAGTTATACCTTGTCGCCGTGGTTCTCGCATTCCCTCTCTCCCCTGTCGAGGGAGAAGAGGGCGTAACCATCACTTGATTTCCAGGAAAGTGAGTCTCCAGAAGAAGAGAGTAAGTCTCAATCCTGGTCTCTGCGAAAGAGCCATCTGGCCTCTTGAGCGAACCCGGCTATACGGATTGGTCCTTTTTCAGAACTTTTACTAGTCTAGCTGTTTCACCCAAGGTTTCAATCCCGCTGCAGTATTCTTTAAAAGAGTCCCTATTCGCACAGCGAATTAGCCTCTTATACTCTCTTTGAGTGCAGCGTTATTGTTCGCAGTCCATCTCAAGATTAGTTTTGAGGGCCCGGTTAAGATATTTTCTCGATTCAACTCTCATCTTCCGCAGCTGCTTGTTCCACCAGGGAACAGGCGTGCGGTTTAGAGGTGTTCGAGTCGAACAGGCCTTATCCAAACTATCACGTAGGGCAGTCGTTAAAAAATCGACTGCCTTATCATTGACATGAGTGGATCGTATTCTAGGTGGCGCCGAGATCGGGGCCATCTAGTTTAGAACTGACCACCCTAACCGAGAGTTAGAAAGAGTCGCCCACATTCAAGATGCCCAGCCCACTTGACAGTATATACTCGAAAAGCCCACCTCCCCTCGCTTTACTTTTGCTGCTCCTGACTATGCTTAGTCGTTGATTTGTAGCAAGGACAATATTTTCAAACGACTTAAAGCGTATATTGTAAGCCCACCTCCGGCTCAGCTATAAAATATTCGAGTTATATGTGTGTTTTTCTCAAAACTACTTTTTACCAATTGGTGAGACAAATAACTTTGACAATTTTTATCCGATCGGCTTCAAATTTGAGATTATCTTTAGAATTGGATTTTGCATAGAAGTACGTAGGGAAATTTCGATTGATTCAACACTTTTTTTTATGGCCAGTTTATTACGAAATAATTGACTAAAAATTCAATTTTACTGTTCAAACGCATGAAATTTTTGAAGTAATCAATATTTTAAAATTTCCTTACTATGGATATTCTCATGCAGATAAACGACGCTTTTTTTATTTTGTTCCAGGACGACAATTGTGGATGCTGAATGTCTCGGCGCTAATATATGTGTTTCATTAGTTCTATGAATAAATGATCATATCTCGAAAAAAAAATTTATGAATCTGCACATGATTTTATACCCGCTACAGTGGCCATACCCCGTTAATAAAATAAAAGTCAGATTAAAGTTTCGCTCAAATTGAAATCACTTTAAAACTGTTATTTTTGAACTCTTGATGATTGCAAATTTTTCGGTTTAATTGTTAAGCGACGGATGTCTCAAAAATTATATTTGCTAATTTTATTTAAAAAAATCCCTTGCATTGATGAAATGTTTATTCGACATTTATTTTATGGCTTTGAGTTCGAGAAAACTTAAAAATTAAAACGTTAGGAAAAATATGAACATATTTATATTAATTATAATTTAACAATAACTTTTAATTTAAGTTCGTTCTGCATCAGATTTCTCCAATCAGTTTTCTAATAAATCAGATACATACGATTTAAAACAGCAAGTTCGTTATTCATCAGATTTCTCCAATCAGTTTTCAAATAAATCAGATTCATACGATTTAAAACAGCAACATTTCCCAAGTAAATTTTACTCTTTTAAATTTAAACGGTTTTAATATTTTTAAAATAATTTGAGAAATCGGACTTGTTTGGAATACAAATATCGATATTAAAAAAAAAAAATTCTAGGAAGTGTTGCGCAACAATAAGCAAAAGCTAAATGACGAAAGAAAGTACATGGTTTTATTAGCTCACCGGGTACGCAGAAATTAATAAATTGATAAAATTATTTAAAGTCGCTATTTTTAGAAAATTAAAAAAAAAAATGCAGATATAAATTGTAGAGTCAGTACTACTATAGTTGATTTTAACCAGAGACATTTATAAGAAAAAAACAAAAAAATCAGTCAATAATTATTATATTAAAATAAGAGTTTTTTAAAATATCTATAATTATTATTCACAGATTTATATTATCACAAATCGTTGATAATAAGTATCAGCGAGATAAATATTTTAAAGTCGTCAAAGACTTTTATTCTGAGAATTATATTATAAAAGTCATCTCATAACAATTATCAGTACAAAAAAGTTTTAAATATATGACTAGTCACGAAATAGTTTTGAAATAATCCCTAAATGTCCTTCACCATTTAGTTCCAGACAAATTCAAAAAAAAAATTTAACTAAAATCTTAAATAAAAGTATGTGGTGATTACAAAAAAGTTTATTTCGCTGATAATGATTATAAAAAATTTTATAATATAAGTCCAAAAATAATACTAATCGCTATATAATTTTATAAATTTTTCTCACACTTAATTATAACCAGAAAACTTTTATAATTCTTACAAAAATGTGTATGACTTTTTTAGAACTCCACCATAAAATAGTTATTGTAATGGGACTCTGCTTTTTACACGTTTTTTTTTGCACTTTAAATAGTTTAGGCACCAAAACGCTTGCCCAAAATTTGTTAAAAGCACGACACAAGTTATTCACAATATTTTAATATTCATATTTCAGAAAAATCATTTTTATCAAATTTACACAATAGTTTCCCCTTTTATATAACAATAACATTGATGACCAGTTTTTCAAAGCAAGATTTAACGTGACCGTGGTTTGAACTTAGTTTAAATACTCAAGTCTGCTGGTTTACACTTATTTTAGAGAAAAAAATGCCAGCCAGTTATTATATATGATTTTCCACGTTCCTTTTATGTTTTCTTTGTTTGTATTAAAGAAACGCAATGCATTTATTAATTGCTGTATGTACCAATGTATGTGATAAACTTTACGTTCGCATTGAAGTTATTAAATTCACAGGAGAGTTCAGAAAAGTTCACCGTGGAGTGTCTCAAAAGTGCAACCAAGTCAACAACCGCTCTGATAAAACTAACATTACTACTAACATAAAAAAAAAATATCTCGGAAAGGGGAGAGCGAGGAGAAAGTGTGAAATGGAAAAGAAGATGCGGAGAGGGACAATATAGTGAGCAACATTTCGACACGTTATAAATCTGACTCTGTGGGCTTCACTTCACAACATGAATTAAAAACTTTCTACAGCGCCGACAGCTACAACAACAAGAACGAGTACCAACAACCAACGCCATAAGCTTCCAAACACTGGCGTCAACAACAGCATTAACAGCAGCACCAACAACAACAGCATATTTACAAGCCAAGCTACTGCCATGACGGCATTGTCGTTTAACAAGCAGCGCTGCAGTTGTAATACTCACTAAAAGCAACAACAACGTCAACAACAATGCAAATAGAATAACCACAACATTTAAAGCAACAATGCAACTTAATGCTATGCAATGATATCCAATGTGGCTGGTGCAGCTGCAGCAGAATAGCAACAAAAAACAGATTCGCGCTGTACAACCAGCAACAACGACAAGTTCAGCTGTAATGGCAGCTGCGGCATTATCAGCAGTCAGACATTGTTGTGTAAATGTTGCAATGACTTTGTGACTTTTCTGTTGGAAAATGAAATTAAAAGGAAATGCTCACTATGAAAACATGACAAGATAAATGCAGAATAAAAGGCTGGCGATGCAAAGAAAGCATAGTCAGTAAGGATTGCACAAAAAATTTGCATATGATTACTGAGTGAGTATTAAGCTTTAAGAAAGATGTCATTAATAATAATTTTAAAAAAAGATTGATTGAGACATGGTACAATTAACAGGTAATATAATGTTAGCAGCTGATTGGAGTTTTTTCTTATAAGTGGTCCATAACAATTCAAACTGTGTTTACAAAACAAACTTTTTTCTTAAAAAAAAAACAAACAACTTTGTTTACAAAACAATATTTGTTTTTATTTTTTATATTTATAATTTCTAATTTATACAAATTTTTCATTAACGCTTTTTGGAAAACATATGTACATACTAAGAAAAGAGACATTGTGTTTCAAAAGACGGGAAAAGGTCGGATCTTGGTTTTCATATCCAATTGGAACAGAACTTCGGCATGCCGCTTTCTGCAAAAGGTTGGGTACGTTTCGACCATTTTAAGCATAATTGAAGGTATATCACGAGAGTCTTTTCCAAATTTTGTGACCAGAAGCAATGTTTCCTGAGGCTCCGCTGTAGTATGATTCGTCTTGCACTGTTTGCGTTGAAAACAAATGTATTTTCAAGCAAAATGTAGAATCACGTCCATTTTGTTTACATTTCGAATTATCAAACTCGTCAAATTTGATATTTCTATTTTGAAGGGTGATGGACCACAACAAATCAAAAAATAGACCCAGGGTTGCATTTTCTGCTGCTACCTGTTTAATGTGCCTTGGATTGATCTTGAAAAGTTATTCGCTTGTCTGATTTTTGTTAACTAAGTCGTAAATTTTTTTTTTTAATTTACTTACTAACACATAAATTCATGCAATACATTTAACAGATGCCTAAAGAATGTTAAAACATATTTTTCATCACTTGAAACCAGGTTTAAACAACGAAACAGTAGCTGAGTGAGCTGAGAATCGCGTTGTTGTTTTGTTAGAGACAGCAAGCGAAAGTGTTATAAGATGATTTCAATATTGTAATAAGATCAGTAAATATTATGATGAGTAAGTACATCTTTAAATCTAACTATGCAAATACGGTTGCGAAAACGCCCAAATGGGACGTCGGAATTTTATCAGAAATTAATTTCTGTTGTCAGCAGCGTTTGCCAAAATGTATTCCTCTTTCAGTTGCGGCCTAGAAATTTGTATTAAAATAAATTTCCGTTTTCGGATACGTTTTTGGACATTTTGTAGCCTTTGCACGAACAAAGCGAAATTTCTTTCGAGTACAATTTCTTATAGTTTTCAACTTTATATCATTCAATTAACATTTTTAAAGGATCAAAACTTCCGAGGTTTTAAGAAACGTTGCGCCACATTTATTATTTATTTTTCAATGTTTATGCTCCCAACTTTAAAGCGCAACTGGAGAAACCCAAGGTTCATGCTGTAACGTAGATTGATCAATTTGGATTGTTGCCAGGTATGTATATGAGAATTAAAATATCAGAAAAAATGGTTGGCATTTTATTTGCAGATATGTTTTATGTAAATACCAGCAATGAAATCATATAACTTAAACTTGTTATTTTAAATTAAAATTATGATGTAATATTAAGATTATTTAACATAACGCAATATTGTAAAAATGTAATAATATTACAATATGCTATTGAAAATGTAAGATTGTGATATGAATGTTTTTACTATGCAACGTCAAATTTGTTTTGCTTATATTTTTAAAGTTTAGTATATTGAATATACAAAATTTTCTTACAGACTTTTATTGAAATCCAGCATAGTTCCTAATTAATAATAGAAAAAAGGAATTCAATCAAGTTATAAAAAATAAATTGTTCGAAATTGTATTTCGTTCCCTTTTTGGCATGAATGGGGGCATTCACACAGTGCTTCCAAAAATAATGAAATGGAAATTTTGCTAGATATACATAGGTTTTGGTGGTATTTGCCAAATTTTATTAGTCGATTGTGGTTCTACTCGGAACGCATACAGGAAAAGTTAAATTATTTTCCCTACATTTTTGATGGCAAAACTTCTGAAAAATGAAGAGATCATAATACAATTATTTAAAGGTAGTTCCACTCCTTCTTCTTGGTTGTCATCGCCACTATTTAGCGTAAACTGTGCCTTTGGAAAAGGGGGTTTAAACTGAGCTACCATATTCTTTGACAATTGAAAAAAAAAAATAATTTTACAATTTTCACAAAAGTGAGTTTTGAAATAAAAACATTTCAAAGGAGGGTTTTTAATATGCTCTCTTTATAATATACGAGTATGTCGAAGCAAAATGTTCGAGCGACGGGAAAAATAGAGCCTTGGAAATTTTTTTAATTCCGTGGCAAACGGGAAACGAAAATAGAGCAGCAAATAGAGAATTTCAAATAAAACTACATATGGAGGAAACGCAACGCACTCTTGTGCTGTAAGAAAGAAAGAATAATACACAAAAGTTAAAATTAAAGACCTTACGTGTACGATCTGAGATATCTCGGAGCGAGAGCTGGGTGTTCTCAGAAGGCGAAACTCATCATCAGATGATGTTTACAGGACTCGACAGAAGGGAGACAAAGCCCCAAGCCCCCGTTTAAGCTTAATTTCAGCGACATCTGATAGTGCAGTCCTTCTTGGTTCACATTTATATACAATTTTAGGCTGCTAAGTTGATATATGTATGTATGCTTGGTCGCAGTAAAAATATAAACAAATTTATAAAATGTATCTCAATAACAGTATTAGTTATCGTCACAAATTTGGTAAACAAATTTTCCTCAATATCGCTGTTATCATCGTTAAAAAATTTCGTTTTTTCTTTATCTATTGGAACATATGTATTAATTAAAATTTGATATTTAGAGAGATGTTTAATTAAGTGACTTGATTTTTATGAAATTTTGAAAAATTGGCGTTTCCACTTATAAAAAAACGTATGCATGTAGCTCAATAACGATTTAAGGTATCGTCACAAAAATTGGCGAACAAATTGTCCTTGATATCACTAGCATCACCGTCAATAATTTTTGATATCGGACCATAACCACGCTCAACTTCGAAATGCAAAAAACTTCGTTTTTTAGTATTTATTGGAAGAAATTGAGTAAAGTTTAATACTAGCTGCGATTTGAAACAAAGAAACGGTGTTTTTATGAAATTATGGGCACCGCCCATGCAAAAATACATCGCGAGAGTATATAAAAATCGGTTTATATTTAAAATATTTTATTTTTACAACTATTTATTTTATACATCCAGTAAAGTGTATACATAAAGTAAATTTTATACATCAAGTAAGTTAATAATAATAGATCAATTAAAAAATATTGAAATACAAATTTGTATATGAAAATAAGAATATTAAAATAAGTTTTAATTAACAAAGTAGAATAATTATAAACCCTACTTAAATTTTTTCCACCCTTATACACAAATTAGCAGCACGAATTTTTTAATTGAGTCAGCGCTTTTTGTTGTTCACACACATTCAGCTTTTCAATTTGCGATAGGCTATAGTAGCTACATTCCATATCAATTTCTGGTAGAAATAAGCATATGGTATGTTAATAACATATTACGTTTGTGGAGAGCGCAAATTGGCAATTTAAAAATTAAAAATCAAACAATTATCAGCAAGCATTTTGCGCTCTTTTCTGTTAATTTTGTGCGCCTAGAAACACTTACCAAAAAAAATTAGTTGACATTTAGTTAGGTGCACTAATCTCAATGAGAGCCTTAATTATGAAAGCTTGTCTAAATGATCTATTAACTGTTTGAACATGCTATCCATACAGTATATAAATAGATAAAATGTAACCCAAGTTCACACTGCTCTTTTAAAATTACGCAAATCGCACATTCCACACAAATTCGACGAAAGTAAAGATCTTAATACAATATATACATATACATATATATCGGCATGCTCATGTGATCATTTATATATCTACTACATAGTTATATAATAGTCCACTCATTACAGCAGCGCTTGCAAATTCCAGCAGCTTTTAATCGCCATTTGCTGCCGTTTGGGCAAAACGTTTACAAACGCAATTCGCATTGCACCAACCACAGCCAACAACTGGCATACGTGCCATACGTACATAGGTACACATGTATTACGAAAGTTTGGCGGCGGTCATAGAGGTCGCTGTAGTAACTGAGTCGGTGATGGTGGCATAACCATGACGATACTTCATTAACGCAACTTAAGTCAGAGTTTGTGTTATTAAATGCTCAGCAGTTACTAAGCTGGCAAAACGCGCGAGGCGACAGGCGTGGCAACCAGTGTGTTGGTATTACAACATAACCACTCATCTATCCATTCATCCATCTTACCATATCCCGTGAATGCTGAAAATCTACTCGTGTTGGCTAGGATACCGATGCGGTGGATTCGTCTACACTACGGCTTTGCACCTATGCCCTTTAGCTCAGTTGGCGTTATCAATTCGAAATGTGAACGACGAGGCCACCAAAATGTTGACAGCAACACGAACATAACAAATCTCGAACAAAAACAACTGTTGTTGCCATGGTAGTGAAGGTATGGGTGATGATGATGATATAATGAAAGAAGCCGTATCGACGTGAATCAACGAGGATTGAACTTTGTGAGAGATCCCACCGAGTTGAGGGTGTACTGAGTAGAAATAAATTAAAGCGATTTTAATTACGGTTACCATGACGATGACTGGAAATGTCAACGGTGTGCTTGTGAAGCTGCAATGCATAAGCAAAATACAGCGAGAAAATAGCGAGCGCGTCTAGAGTTCATGCTGCGGGCGGTATCAACAACGAAAAGCCGATAAAACGGATTGGTGTGGGTGGTAGACAAGAAGGTAGGCAGGCAGATGGTGTTGCGAGTGACAGTAATATACACACTCACCTACGCATACTCGTATACTTATGTTTTTAGCTAGAATGCAGTGGAAATAAAATTCAGCGCTCAGCTGCAAAAGAAGAACACAGCAATAGCTTTGGTTTTGATTTCACTTTTTGCTTTGGTTTGGGGCTGCGAAAAAGAGGTTAAAACGTATGTCAGCGGGATAACAGTGAATTATTGCACGTGCCAGTAACATGTTGGGTTTCCTACTCATATTCAAGCCATATTACGATAATATGTATATACTACGGTTATGCACCAAGGATACGGCAACAATAACAAAGTAAAGGCACACAAGCACAACCAAATACATGCGTAGATCATTGTGTGCGGAGGGGAGGGATCAAGCGATATAAAGCAAATAAGCTTTATATTAAAAGCGAGATTTACATAGCAATGTTTTATTATCCAACAAGCAATGACATGTTGTAAATGAGAATTAAGAAGGACACTGAGAGATTAAAGAAATGAGAGCGAATATACTGCAAGCCACAGCGTTTTATATTAAAAAAAAAACTATGTGAATATCCTTCGATTTCTGATATGAATATTGATTTTTTGGGGTACTTCGATTAGTAGTGTATGGACTAGAAAAATGTGTGGTATGCATCGAAATTTTTTATATCGGCATACACACAAAATTTCAAACTAACCCACAAAAAAAATCAAATCACCAACTTCACTTTTACGCAATGTTTTAGTATAAAAACATCGAGAACGAAAAATGACACCGAAGATGGTTAGCCTCCAAACCATGATTGACATGGAATGACGGAGAATCATTTCGATTTTCAACACTCCACCCTGTGGAAAAATCAAAAAGATCAAGAGCAAGAAACGAAACATTCATCTATACCCTTTTTTAACGGTTTTATGCTTGCTTTCGACAAAAACAAAAAAATTTAAATAATGCAATTTTTTTTTATAAGAACTATATATTTTTTTTAAATACCTACGTAATTAACAATTTGCAAAATTACGTTTGCCCAAAAACCATAAAAATATGTACAATTTTATATATTTACATAGAATAAAGTATTAAGAGAAATTTGTTTTATTTGTGTTGCTGGCGATGAGGAAATTGGTCATACTGCGGGAAAAGGTGTTCAACGAAAAAATACTCTGGTCAGTCGGTTCTGAGCCCAAAGGACAACTGGTAAAAGTGAAATAAAACTACTGTATATTCATAGATTTTAAAAATTGATGATTCAAAAATGTATATGGTTGCCAATTTATTCTAAAACATCATACGACGAAGAATTTTCCATATTAAATTATACGTCAAATGAAATGTATTTTTATGTTTATTTTTAATAGGTCTCTTAATTATCTTTCCAATTATATCAATATTTTTGGTTCCACTCCCTTCAGTAAAAAAAGGGCGGGCCACGATCAATTTTTTATTTCTTTCTAGCTCAACGGGCTCTATAATTTACTTGTTCCGTTTTCTCTGCAGCACAGGGTTTGTCCAGAAAACGAAATTTGTCAAAGAAAATATCAATAATTTTATTTGTATTCCTTGAACAAGTATGTTATAACTGAAGGATTTTGCAGCCAAGGAATCAATACTCAGCTGATTGCAGCGGATTTTAGGTTGTTGTTGTTTTTTGACAACTTAATAAAAATTGTTCCAAATGTGTGCATTTTTTCATTCGAAAATTTTTAAATCTAAAACGAACCTATGTAATTCAGCATTTGGACAGGCTTCTTTTAGCATTTGTGATTTGCGTCTTATGGAGACACCTTTACTTTTATGCCGACTACAAACGGCAGACGTATTTAAGGAGAAGCTTTTTCATGGTATTAATATCGGAGGTTTGACATTGCCAGCCCAGGGACGAACGATATTTTAAAAGACTTTTTCTATTATTAAAAATTTACATGCCCGGCTGGGACTCGAATTTTGCATCCCGGCGGCATAGCGAGTTATGACAAGCACTCTGATCATTTTAATTTTTTTTGAGTCCATCTTTTCTACACGTTATACAATAAAAACTTTCACAGACCGAACGAAAATTATAATACAGTTTCGTTTCTGAGATTTGTACAAAAAAGATAACTAAACGCTAATGACTCAATTACAAACTTTCGTGTTTTAGTTGAATTGGAGACGAAAACTTTGGCTCTTTGTGATATACATATAACTTAATTATCTTTTAACGGTTCTTTGTAACAGACTGAATGAATCGATATATAAAATCCAAAATGTCCAGCATGAAGAGGGTAATAGTTTTAGCGCTGACTGTATATCCGTCGGTCTAGCCCAAAGAAATTCTGGTACATCCATAATTACTCTCTCCAAAGTGTTAATTTATATCGGTCTAGACCAAAGAAATTCTGGTATGTGCTACTTAAAACATAACAAAAACTGTCTTCATTGATATAGAGGTATATCCCTAACGATATTTTGTGGACATATTGGCTTGCTTAAACAATATTTTAATTGTTATTGATGCTAGGCAACTTTCTACAAAGCAAAAAAATCGGGATATTTATGAAAGTACGTAAAAATGTGTTAGGGTGTATACTAAATTTGGTTTCGTCCATATTAAGAATTTGTTTTTATGGATATTTAGGTATCCAAAAATGAATTCAACGTCAAAAAATTGTTATATGGTAGGAGTCGTTCATGCATAAATTGCAATACCCTCTTGCCAATAGCAACCAAAATAATACCTGTAGAAAAAAATAAAATGAGTTATAGTTACAGAGGTAAAATATATAAAAAAACAACAAATACATATAACAGAACGCTTGTTGTTGGTAAAATCAACTCATGGAAGGAAGCACAGCTTCAACGCCAACAAAGTGTCAACAACAGCATGCAGCAAAAAGCTTCAGCGACAGCGGTAACCACAGCGCCAACAGCCGTGTGTGCCAACAGTGTGCGAAGCTGATTAGCTCGTCAACCTACCCTGTGGCTGCTACCTAGCTTCCCCCCAATTTCGCAAATTATGAAATTATTTATGTGCAAGTAGGTAACTAAAGAAAGTCAGAAATGAGCTGATATGCAATGCATAAATGTGTGTTAACTGCTGATGTCACCCTCCACTTACATTTGCTTTTTTCATATTTTATTTGTTCGAGTCCCACATAAACACCGATGGGGTGCTGTGCAACCGAATGAGCAGCCGACACTTTTAGCCGCATTGTTGCATTCTTGTTATTGCTGTGGCATTCAACTTGGCGCGAATTAAATTTTTTTTTATATTTTTGGTCTCGTACCGCAATTTGCAGACGTCTAAAAATATTTACACTTTCTTATTTAAATATCCGCGTTGTTGACAACAGCCAAGGCGCTGTTGCTCTAGTGCAACAGGATGTATTTTTTCTCTTTACAACATCCATGTTTAGGTAGTGGGATATTTAAAGTTGTAAGAAATTCGTTTTGGCAGTATATAAGCGTGTTAAAAATACAATAATTATCATATTATGTGTGATAGAGGAATCTCGCGGTCTACGTTAGGAAAACTCTAGGAGATACCTCCTTGTAGGTAGAGTCGCAGTAAAAGAAATATACCTTTCGCTTTGATCCTGTTAAAGAATTTGGTTTTGCTTGCTAAAAAGTTGCATATCCGTTGTATTCTAGTGCATGTTAACATTTTTATTTTAAAAAAATCATTATTTAAAAAAATTACTTTTCCAAAGTTTTTATTTTAAAACTGTTTCATTTGGCACCCATATTGTAAAAAATATGCATATAATATGGAAAAAATAAGTTAAATTTTAGAAGAGCCTTTGTAATGGCACCACACTGGTAAGTACGTATACATAGAGTATATACAAAAAAATTATTAAACCTGTTACCGAGATAATTTCAATTATCGGAAAATTTAGTTTTATTTGCACAAATATAAGTTAGCACTACGATATGCGATAGTTTTTGCAGGTAACAGCTTCATTTCTGCGTGAAACTATGCTCGAATACCAATCTAATATTGCACAAATCGCTTTGTTACTACTCCTCCTTTTATGTGAATTTAGTGCAAATCAAAATATAAAGCCTGGTAAGTTGTTATATATTTTAAAAGTATTACACGGTTCCTAGGGACCTGGGTACTGTTCCCTGTACTGTATATGCTGTAAACTCAATAATATTTGAACGCATTCTCGTTCCAATTAAAATTTATTTTCATATTATACATTTCATTCAGCATACATTTTTCATATTCCGATTAAACAAGAGGTATGGACAAACGAAATCAGTAAAGGTCCTCGAAGGATTAATAAACTATTTTTCTTTTCGATAGTGGCAACGCTATTGGAAATATGTATTGTAAAGTTTTTTTAAATATCCTTCGGTAGGTACCCATTTAGACATTGCATTCTTATATAATTTAAAATATGTGGCAACCTTATACCGAGATAACAGTGGATAAATTATGCAAATTATATTTATGTGCCTTCCCAATAAGTTTCATTATTTTACAAAGTGAAAACAAATAGCAAGTTGCTTTCTACAATAAATTCTATCTGTTAATTTAATAAGTTACTTAATTTCTACGGTTTTAGTATTTAAACTTGCAATGTTATTTAGAGTAGGAGTATTTAATTATATTCTACCGAATTATGTGAAAAACATGATACCATTTTTATTTTTTAAATTCTAGGTGTTAACTACATTATAACAATAAACACCTAGATAATTGCGAAAATTTAGATTTGTGAGCTTTTATAATTTTATGAGACTTTTTAGAAAACCTTCAGAACATCAAAGTGAAATCATGTACGCGACCCAGCAAATGAACTTTTCTTCCGAGATTAAACCCCTAATTTGACTGTACTAAAACGAATTTGAACATAAAAAGCTACAAAAAAAATTGCACACTCCAAATAATGTGTTATTTCAAATAATTTTAACAAAGGGTCCCATTTACAAGTGAAGACGTGTACATCGTCTTGCTTTAAATTTTTTACAGAGATAATAATTATTATTACTTGATGGTGGTGCTTTAGAGAGTCATAAATTCAAAATAATTTCCAAAGAATTATAAAAAGTAAAAAATTTATTAAGGTGTATGACTGGAAATAAATTTAAAGCCATCGATAACTATTATTTGAAAACATATGCTTTTCAGAATCATTTAGAAATAAATTCGGTAGAATTTTAGTATATATTCGGTACATTTTCGCTATTTTTTTGGTACATTTTAGGCATATTTTTGCTACTTTTTCGGCTCGGTCTGGAAGGGCCATAAACATGTATCGAACTGATTAAGAATCAGCCCAGTAATATTTCCAAACTCGTCTCTAACTTGTTCTAAAATGGTTCCGAAAAGTTCCTGAACTAGATTTCAAGTAGCCCCGAACAATTACCGTCTATTAAGATTTATAATTAATTTTTCTTCTTCATAACTATTATGGAAAAACTTTTACAGTTCAAGTCTTAAAATAAAAGTCTTGAAGACATAAATATATATCTCTCGTTAACTCAACGTTAGCTATTATTTTAAGACTTCAATTAAAAAAGATGTTCCATCATCTGAGGGCCATGATGGAACATCTTTTTTAATTGAAGTCTTAAAATAAAAGCTAACGTTGAGTTAAATTTTTTTTTATTTTATTATAACAATATATTGACTTTAATTCTTTTTATTTGTAGATATAATTAACCTATAAGATTTTCCACCAGCTTAAATGTTATTCTTTATCGATAAGTGAAGTCAAAAATGTACCTATACTTTGCCGTGTTTCTAGATGAAGCGACTTACGGTTTGTGTGTGAAAAAATCGCCAACAACTCCGATCATAAATTCGTCAAAAGAATATTGCCTGGTAATTTTTTAAACTTATATTTGAAAAGTAGGGTTTTAGAATTGGTGAATATTTTTAATTTTTTTTATAGTCTTCATAATACGATAGAATAATAATATAACAAGTCTGCAAAAAAAAATAATTGAGAGCTGTTTTAGTTTTTTTTGTGTAATTCTTATGTTTTTGGGTGTGCTGAATTCGAAAATAATTTTAATTTTTACATAGAACGTCACGTTTTCTGACAATGTAGGTGTGTATGTTAAACAAGTTAGCATCTTAAAATAAAATAAAAAAGATTAAAAAACATTTTTGAAATTAATAATTTCGTAACAAAACTAATATATTTAGGTAAAATACATTAATTTGTAATCACTAAACACATTTCTTTTTCTCAGTGAGACTCCTTTTGGTACATTTTGTAGGAATTAAACTGCTTCTCACGATATCTAAACCAGGAGGAAGACACTTCCGACAAAAGAAGGTTCCTGCTTTTGAGCCTTGATCCAAGCCGCTCAGCAGCGTTTTTGGGAAGATTCAAGTCTCTTACCAAATCATTTAGCTCGCCCTGAGAAAACAATTTCGGACTGCTGTCATCTTCCAATTCAAAACATGACATGTCACCGGGTTCAGGTACAGCACCATCTTCGTCAGAACTTGGAATCTCTTCCAAGGTTGCAGGGAGTAGCTGATTGCAGATTGGGGTATGAAATTAACTGCTTCCGTTTTGATTAATACCTTTTCACATTACACGAACAAAAGTAACAATCATCACTATGGTTCTTTTGCTCGCGCCATACCATAGGAATCGCATATTGGAAAGCTTTTTTCTTGCCCTTAAACCAATTTCGAAGATCTTCAACACATCGTTTGCAGACTTTATTAGGTGCCAAACTTTAGCCAAATTACTCGAAGTATATTTTTTTTACAAAGTCCGAAATATTAACTTGCTGCTTTAATATCGTATATTCGCCACAAATATAACAGAAACTGTCAGACGAGTTCACAGACTTCCGCACAGACGACATTGCACTATACTGAGCCAAGTTCTACAAAACAATGAGGAGTTAACACGTAATTGTACCGCGCCACTTTCTACACTATCGGAGCGCGCACGTTCAGGTTACAACATGTTTATGTTTGTTAATGCAGCTCACACAGGGTGTTCCTTATTTAGAAATTAATGATAGTTATGGTAAACATTTAAAAACAGTAATCAAAATAAAATTATACCTATTATTAATGCCTACAAGTTAGCCCAAAAACCCTTTTTTATAATACAATTTTGCGTTTTGAGTATTTTTTTAGTTTTCAGAACACTTAAATACATAGAAATCAGTTGAAAATATCCAGACAGCATTTTTGTTGCATACCTGTGTATTTTATTAATTGTACAATGTTTCAATTTTGAATTTTAACATATTTCTTAGAAATGAAAACTTAATAAATAGAGTCTTAAAGCTGTTATTAAACTAGGTGACGGTTGAACACGTAAGACTCTGTTCGGAACACTTACAAACCTGCAACTTACCAGATCAAATACAAACGTAAGTAACTGAATGGTTTATCTTATTTCGATTGATTTTACATCCTTTTTCAATTTTCGATTCGGAAGTACTTTAGATACGCAATCACCAGCACAAAGAACATTTCGACACCAAATTTAACAAAAATTTTTAAATTGTTTATTTTCAATTAGCAACCTAAATATCAACAACAAAGTCTAATAATGTTAAGATTATCATAAGAAAAAAATATATTGTCCCAATCAGTATAGAGGTATCTAAAGGTGTTTTCCGCCATTGGAGCCATGAATGCCTTGTCTGCGCCAAATCCGAGTATTTTTTTGTCTCTATTTTCTAGAAATGCTTGATTTTTTCAGGTGTCAAATTTTTTTTTAATTTATCTAAGATATTTTAATAAATTAAAATGAAATAATGAAACAAAATGAGTTTATAGATGTGATTCAACAATCCTACATATATGTATACCTAAATTATCGAATGTCAACGTTTTGGCAAATTTTGAAAATTTATACCTTATTAATTTTGAATTTGATAATCCACTGTCACTAATTAAGTAAACAATGGTCAAACATTGATAACAACTTACTTACTAAGTATTCTTTAAGGTATTCGATTTTTATCCCATTCAGTTTAAGTAAAAGAAATATCCAATTTTTATTGCATAGTTTTTATGTTTTGCATAGAGTTTGAAGCCTCGTTTCTTATGCGTTTAGTTAGGAAATACATTGTATATGCATTTTTTTACATGTATTCTTTTAGTAAATTAAATACATATACTTTAATAGAAAAATAATGTAAAATAGACTGGCTTAGCAATCTTCGATGAACGGTGCAATTAAGCATGTACATTTTTGTGTATATCTTTATATTTCTTTGAAGATTTGATGCCAATATATACATACATATAAACACATCGATTAAATCATTTACGTTCATTTCCAATAATTCTCACACTTACTTGATTGCTTTCAATTAAATTGATTGGTGTTTTGTATACGGTCGTAATTGGTTCCAACCAAATTAAAAACTAAGACATCAAATCATCGCCTGGGGTATTACACACAATGCTCAGGGCGAACGGTAATTGAAACTTTTCAGAATAAACAATTTTTATTGTTATTTCACTTTCACTTTTACTGGCTGCCAATGCTAGAAGGCAAGTCTACACATTCAAAGCAATGAATGACGCCAGGATTGAAAAAGAGCATTTGTGATGATTCGATAAAAAAATAGCTTGCAGCAAACATATGTATGTATATGCTTTGTTCAATTTCACAGTCTTAGCACGCAAATCGCAAAACGAAATGCAGCAATTTTATTAGCTTATCAATTTAACGCGTCAAAAAGCCAATAAACATTTAAGTGCGCCAAACGATGCCAAGGGCGATAACAAATCGCAACAACAGCCCCAACACAGATATAAGAAGCTCATATGCGGCTTTTGCGCGCCAAAATTTGCACCAACATACACATACATTCAACGACCGTCTATGTGCCTGAAAGCAGACTATAAAATTGGATCAACAAACACTTGAATGTTCATATGTTCTTCAATTGATAACAACAATTACAAAGCACACGGCAATAAATTTGTGGCGCGAGATTTATTATTTTTATTTAACACTCAACATTTCTTTTTGACTTGTGTCTGTATGTATGTATGTATATATACATATATTTTACTTTTATTTTTATTAACACACACCAATCACATATATTTTAATGTACATTTGTATGTAGCGCATATTTTACGTCCATCACATTTTTTACTGCCGTAAAATGATTGAGCAAAATCCAAGCCAACAAACCATAGTTTTAAGTAGAGCACAAAATTCACGTTTCTATTTGACAAGAAAATCTTCCGCACGCTTATTTATTATATTTATTTACAAACGTTTTCTACGTCGACTTTCGTAAATTTGCAATCAACGTTAAAGCTCGCAGTCGCGCGAATAATTCAACCACTCTGACAACTTCACTTCGCGGCACGTAAGGAACTGTTTCGGCAACTTGCACAAGGATAACATTTTATAAACAGAAACTTTTTTTCAGTTGCGGCATTCAAGCAAAGCAGTGTTTGGTATAGAACTTGAAAGTTGACTTTTGTTTGTGGATATTAAAACCAAGTTTCATTGCTCTTGTGTTCCACAATTCCTGGCTATTTACCGCGCAGACGCTAAACTTCCAGGATAAATGTGTAGATAAAATACTCACAAACAGATAATTGGTAGATAGTTGAAAGTGGACTGTGAACACATATGAATTTCACAGCTGTTTTAAAGTGTTTGTTGTGAATTGTTGCGAACGCAACTGGTGTTCTCCTAAACCGCAAACGTGTTATGCATATGTATGCGTACAAACATATATTTAAATGTATATATATATATTTGAAATGTTTTTAAGTTCAAATTATTGAGTTTAGAAAATTTTATTTTATTTTATTTCGATTATAATTAAAAGGTGTTTTGCCGGGCCCACTGCATAATAGAACATAAATTTCCAAAAATTTCCCTTCGCCAACGGCTAACATTGTGTCTAATTATTATTATTATTATTAGTCCATATTTTACAAATTAAATTGTAAAATACTGCATGGTGCCGGGCGACGAAGCCACTGTGCCACAGTATGTGTTGATTGCGGTTAAGTATCTGTTATTAGGTTGCGGATGAAGGGATATTTTTTATTTCAACGATGTTGTCCTCTTTTGCGCAATCCATAAGCTTATGAAATTGTTGTTCAGTCTTTCAATAAGGACAGTGTAGTACTATATGTTTCACAGTCTGCGATATGGAGGAGAATGAACAAGAGAGTGGTTGGCGATTTGTGTATAGGTTTTTAGTCGAGAAGAGGGTTGTACCCAGCCTAGCCCTGACGAATGTTATACAGTCCTGCCGGGAAATTTGGGTGTCATAACTTGATCTGGTGTATGCTTTATTGTGTTGTATTAAGAAAAGAGGTTGAGTTATTCCAGGTCTTAACTTTTATTTCTGCGCTTTATGCTGAGTAGCAGCTTGTTATTAATTTATGAAAAGATGGGCATTCATACACGAGTGGCTGGACTTGCTGGATTTTAGTTGGCTTTCTTAGTTGGCTCAAGACCAAGTTGACACTGTTGTAACATTTAGTGGCAAGTGCTCCGATAGCACCTAAGCTATCTGAACATATTAGTGTTTTCTTGTTTAATTTTGCTGCATATTGAATGGCACTTAGTTCGGCATGAAATATTCCGGAGTGTAGTAGGAGAAGGCCTTGTCGCACGACGAAGAAGCCGTTTTCGGTATAGCTATCCTGAGAACGTTTAATTGATTAATGGTATGTTTAATGCTACACATGTTGCAGCTTGAGGTATTATACATATATTTGTTGATCTAAATACTTCCAAAAGAACTCATGCAGACTTACTTGTGTTGAAGTTATTGCTGTTGCTGCTAGCTTAATGGCGCCTTTGTTTCGGGTTTCTTGCAAGTCGCGATAGCGTGCTTCTACTTTAAGTGCGTCTACTGGTGTTGAAAGGAGGGCGCCGGTAGCTTTATTGTTGATGATCGTTGCGAAAGATACAGACGTTTGGAATTGCAGCACATATCTGTGAATAACATTCGGATCTTTTTCATAAAAGCAGTTAAAGATTTTTAAAATTAATTGATAAAATCATTTTTCAGAAACATTGCGTAAGAGTTATGATACACCTTATGCAATTCTTAACCGCGTAACAATTATTTTTGTATTTCGCTGCAAAATTATTATTTATTGTCAGCCTTTGCCTAGTGATAGCAGAAGACTTCAAGGAGTTAAGAAACTCAAGCATAAGTGTACAACTAGATTTTCTTTATTTACTCTTTACACAGATTCAAAAATTACCAGCTGATAATTTTTTCTAAGTTCTGTCATTACTAAATTTACATCGTTGCTTTCAATTTTGAAATGGTTATGCTTTGAAGCCATCGACTGTTTGCATTATATTATTTTTCATTATATTCTATTTGTTTAATTATGTTCTAAATTACTTTCTTTATATTGAAATGGCTAAGG
This sequence comes from Philophylla caesio, assembly GCA_963971545.1. Lineage (NCBI taxonomy): Eukaryota > Metazoa > Arthropoda > Insecta > Diptera > Tephritidae > Philophylla > Philophylla caesio. Next base: position 70,334,309 of record OZ020608.1, on the reverse strand, counting down.
AGATACTTAATAAAATAAAGTTATGTTAATAAATCTGAATTTCAAAAATTAAACTCATCCAATGTCTGGTTTATAGGGTCGTTGGAATTGTATAAACAAATTGGCAAATTTAGTTATTAAAGGCTTCGGAGAAATCTAATTAAATTACCTCATTTAAGAAACCCCGTTTAAAATTCGCAAAGCAATCTCACGACTGAAACCTGAAAGATTAAAATCGATTAGGTGTAATCAATTGTTTCGCCATAAAATAAGGTTTTTTTTGATACTACACTCAAAAAAATTTTAAAGACAAGGGATAGAGAACTATCAAATATAAGCGTCAGCGATGTAGCTTAAGATACACAAAGTGGCAGTGAAGCAATCCACATAACTATAAGGAGCGTTTTCAATTTTTTTAACTCTTTTTTCAAAAATCGTTTGTAGGGCCGACGGATCAAATAAATCATTATGAAGCACAAAGTGGCATGAAAAGAAGTCTACAAATAAATTAGCAGTTGTACTCATGGAAGACGCAACTGCTCCGTTATAAAAAATTTGGTTGGGATGGGTTTAATCTTTAGATTTTATGCAGTTTCAAAATTTCATTCGATAATTTTTAATATTTTAATTTTACTTATATAAAAAATAAAATATTGAATATACTTTGATATTCTTTTAGATATACATAAATTTTCCAATAAAATTGTCAAGGTACTATACCTTCTACTGTTGTTGTTTTTTCCAAATTAAATATTCCACAAACTGGCATCGAGCTCAATAAAATTGTGAATTATAATTCATTTTAAATCCAATAAAAATGTAAACAAATGTATATACATACATCGAAAATACTTTTTTTATAAAGAAGAAGTTGCGTAGGAGCGTCATTGACAAATATCCTAAACATCAATCAGCTATAATTTGGCTGAAAATTGGTGAGGAGGTAGCTTAGAACCAGGAGAAGTACATATGATACTTTTTATCCTGATTGACCGCGTTTCCGTGTGACATGAAATTAAGCGTCAAAGAGAATACAAATCACTGATCACTGATTACTGACATAATTTATAATTATCCAATTTTCATTTCGTTTTGTTATTCCAAGTCATATCCGTTTTTGTTATACCTCGTTTTATAGACATTAACAATGCCGCGACCAAGACGCTCGAATCATTCCCGACAAAGCCGTAAGGCAAGAAGGATACGAAACATTGCGAGTGAAAGGACTGAAGAAAAACCAGAAATTGCACTTGAAGAGCGCCGCGTTAGTATGGCAGCCCGTCAAATGTCTCAGTTGACAATGTGAAATAGTCGAGCGAACAACAAATGTCAACAAGTGGATACATTTCGACGCATAAGAAGAGATTTATCAAGTGCTGCAGTCGTATCGAAACGCTGCTCGATTCCGCCAAACACTGCCAATAATTCCTAGATCAACGACTGCTGACGAAATAAACGCTTGCCTCAAATCATCGAATCTATGGCGCTATGTGAAGGAACTTCAGCTGACAACAAAAATGTGAGTTGCATTACTTAATGATACATCGCCTGATGGTCGAGTACCTGTCGACGAATCGAGCGGATTGATTACATTTCCTCATAATGTCTGTAACCCTGTCTCACCGAAAGGCGAACTTATGAACAAAGTATTCCCAAACAACATTACTAACTTTAAAAATAATGAATGGTTAAGTGAGCGAGCAATTTTATCGGCTAAGAATAAAGATGTAGATGACCTAAATTATATAATTCAGAATGAGATCATTGTAAAAACTCATTTATTCAAATATAATGACTGTGGAACAAATGAAGATGAAGCCACCAACTATCCAATTGAATTTTGAAACTCCTTGGATGTGCCTGGCTTACACCGCACAATTTACACCTTAAACCAAAACTGTGCATCGGTACGCGTTTGGTGGTAAGTAAATTGATGAACAATCGGGCCTGTTCTGCATTTTGATTCCTACAAAAAAATTTCGAAATCGATATGGTGGGTGTTCTTGATTCCGATTCCGACAAATTTTATCGGTTTGAAAAGTTTAGCCTTTGAGTTGTCCGAATGAAAAGTAATTGGAAAATTATGTACAAATGAATTTGTTATTTATCATCCGAATACTTTGTATTTAAAATTTTATATATATAATATAATTTTGGCGCGTACACTATATAGCTCAGTGTTTGGCCGAGCTTCTCCTACCATTTGAGGTGTGCGTGTTTATATTATATCACATATGAAGGGACCTACAGTTTTGTGCCGACTCCGAACGGCAGATGTATTTAATGAGAAGCTTTTTCATGGCAGAAATACCCTCGGAGGTTTGCCATTGTCTGCCGAGGGGTGACCGCTATTAGAAAAAACTTTAAAATTTTATAGTATTGAAAAAAATTATGCTAATTTATTTATTTCATCTGCATTGAATTAGTTTATTAAATCTGAATTATAAAATGTTATACTAAACACAACTAAGGCAAACAAAGCGAAATCAATCGAAATGAAACCGACGTGTTCTTGATTCCGCTACGGCACAAGAATTCTTATACAGAATCTGCGACTATTGGCATATTCAAATTTATATCTTTACAGAATATTTTTCACGATTTTGCCATCGCTGCCCAAATATCCTGGCTGCTGTATCCAGCACATTCTTGGTTTTCAACGTTAAACACCTTTACCGTGGTGTATTAATTTTGGTCCTGCATTAGTCGCTCACAAATTTCTTATTCGTCTTTTAGTTCTTTATACGATTTGCACCGATACAGTGCTATTTTATATTCAAATTTTACACTAAGACCATCTACGATATGTACTCATGGAACGATTCATCTTTTTTCTGCTTTAAACCTGCTTTAAACCGTCATAATCACTTACTGTTTCTGCGTGTAAAAGCAATCTTACGGCACAACAAATTTTGCCAGGTAGCCTGAACAAATTCATTGAACATATTTCCGTTTTGCGGTGAGTTCATAGGCATCGGCCTTTTTTTTTCAAAATTGCCAAACCATTTTTGCACACTTTAGCAGGACTGCTTATTTTATACGTTCTGCGTCTTTGATTTGAGGTAAGGACGTTGTAAAATTATTTAGAGTTTTGCAATAAATTGTGAAAACATTTTTAGATAAACATAATACATACATAAATTTTTTTTTATGCTCATATATTAAAGATTATAATTAAAGATTTAAACAAAAACATTAAAAGTGATATTAAGACGGCAGTTAAATAAATAGCGTTTTTTCAGCTAAACTGTTTTCCACTTTAATTCTGTTGTTTTATTATTATTTTATTCATACGAGTATGCGAGAATCAATTGCTCTAAGATGATTTATACTATAGGTATACAAAAGTACAAAAGAGAAGAACAGCTGTACCAATTTCAACAGGTCCGATTCTGTACTCGTCATAAGTTCTTACTATTATTTTTAACATTTATGTAAGGTCTGTACTCAAAAACCAAGTAATGGGGGAGAGAGATTTTTTAATTCTTTCTTTTCATGTCTAAAAATTTCATTCATTCTCTGTATTCCTAGTACAATCTTTATTCCGGTTGTGTTACCAAATTACGGCGAGTACTTCTTTTTTCCCCTACCAGTACTTATTTACTCCCTCTTTCTACTACTTTCAAAATAATAATAATACTAATAATTTTTGGCGCTTACACTATATAGCTCAGTGTTTGGCCGAGCTTCTCCTACCATTTGTGGTGTGGCAGAGGTTTGCCATTGCCTGCCGAGGGGTGACCGCTATTAGATAAAAACTCTTCTAAGATTAAGATTTTGCTTGCCCTGACTGAGATTCGAACCTCGAACTCACCGGCATATCGAGTTATAGCACGCACCGCTACCAACTCGACCACAGCGGCCACTACTTTCAAAATGCATGCCACAATTATCGCAGCATACCATCTGGTGAATTCATACTGACTTCACCTGTATATTATTCCACCATGGGTGCAGACATTGTTCAATTTAATAAAAAAATTAATAAATATGTAAGTAATTAGCTGACAACTTTTACAGCTGTTTCAACTGATTATGGAATCGATTCGGAATTAAGAACACCATTATGAAAACGAGTCGGAATGGCATCGGTTTAACTTTTCATTCCAAATCGAAATGCAGAACAGGCCCGATTCGGGGACGATTTACGGGACGATACTCAAAGGAAAATTCGAAGGTGAGGAAGTTCTTAAGCCGAGGATCCCGATGATCCCAACCGAGATCATTCAATAATAAAAGTTTCAGTACTTACTGACAGCTAAGTTCTGACACTCCTTAATCTATAGTTGTATTTTGGAAGTACGCAGAAGAGAAAAGAATGTGATCCCTTTTGGCATGAAGGTACTAAGTAAAATACTTATTAAAATATTTTTTATATATATATGTTTTATAGAACCAAAATTAATAGAGAAGGAAATCTCATTTAATTTAAAATTAAAAAAATGTATTTTAAAAAACTCCACCGTCGTGTGTGGTACGCTTTTGTGTAAAAACAATATTCCAGTACTCCATCGAAAATTTGGTTCGAGAAATGCGGTATCAAATGTTCAGAGTTAGTACGCCCATTCTTTCAATAATCTATAGTTTTCTCCAAGAACATGAAACTGATTTTATATACATACATATTGTTAGCGTCAAAATAATGTTAACAGCTCTTTTGCTTATGTAAATGACTTTATTACATTACATTGGTTAACAACAAAAAAAAATGGTACATAGTACATCGTTACCAACTTTGATCAGTTCATCGTATGTATGAGAAGTGTTATTTCCAGTTATATTTTGTAAACAATATCCTTTTAATATAGGTTATAAGCTGTCTTCCTGCTAAATTTTTTTGAGCCGATTTTGAATGATTGAGTAACAAACATTCAAACATACAAACTTTCACAGTTTTAAGGCTGCATTTAAATTTTGAAAAATTGGATCGCAATCGGAATGAATGGCATGACTATATATCGAAACTTAGGATTTCTTTTAGTTTTAAAGTATTGCCTCTGATCCTCACGGAACTGAAGAAACTAGCAACAGTTCGAGGAGAAAGGATTTATACATTCCGATTCTGACCAAATTTGTCGAAATCAGAACGGGCTCGTACATTTTAGTGAAAATAGAAATAAAACAATATGATTATATTTAAAACTGTAACGAGAAAACCCACTTTTGTTTGCTCATGATTTACAAAAACCAAGATTTGTATCGTTGTCGGGAAGGTTCGTAAATGGACACAGAAACACCCAACAGTTGAAATAACCTGTAAACGAAATGAATGAAAAATTGATATATTATTTTGAAATAATATTATTTTAATTTTAGCAAAACTTACCCAAATTCACGCAATCACAAAATCAAATGTCAATTAAAGAAAAAATGATAATTTAGACAAACGCGTCAGTGATGCCAACATTTTTCTTTGTATGAAGAAGATTGTTCTACGGAAATAAAATTTTAAATAATATGTTCCAATAGATAAAGAAAAAACCAAAATTTTGCATTTTGAAAAATTTCCGTTATATGGGAGGTGGGCGAGTTTATGGTCCGAATTCAAAAATTATTAACGATTATAACCGCGATATTGAGAAAAATTTATTCACCTAATTTTGTGACGATACGTGGCAACGCCCGTTTTTCAAAACTTCATAAATACTTAATTTCTTAGCTCAAAAGCGCTCCAAATACCGTATTTCACTCAATTTGCTTTAATGGATACCGAAAAAGCGGACGGACGGACCGACAGACAGTCAGGACTAAATCGAGTTATCTTTTCATTGTGATCATTTTAGTATATATATGTATGTATGTCTATATCAATCTCGATTATTTTATGCTGTCACAAACAACCGTTATGCGAACAAAGTTATAATACCCTTGTGTATAAGTACGCTCGGGTATAAAAATGTCTGAGCACTCCGACTATTTTTCACAAAGTATATGTTTAAAATATCCAGTTTTTTTTATTTTTAAAACTTTAAGAGAATTGATCATAAATACAATTAAAATTTCATTTGAATCAGAACATACATAAATAACTGTTTTCAGAAAGTCCCAACATTTTTTTATATAAGTATTTTGTTATTTGCATAATTATTACATATTTATAAGTTTAATTAAATTGGACCAAAAATACGGACTAACTGGTGTCACCTTCCAATCAAATTTCATAGAAGTTTTTTCTAATAGCGGTCACCCCTCGGCAGGCAATTGCAAACCTCCGAGGGTATTTCTGCCATGAAAAAGCTTCTCATTAAATACATCTGCCGTTCGGAGTCGGCACATAACTGTAGGTCCCTCTATTTGTGGTATAATATAAAGACGCACACCACAAATGGTAGGAGAAGCTCGGCCAAACACTGAGCTATATAGTGTACGCGCCAAAATTATATATATATTATATTTCTCTACGCATAATGAATACATATTTCAACTGCTTTGAACTATTATTATGAATTTTCTAAATATCACAATCGCCTTCAACAGTTGATTTCATTTCATTTTTTTCACTTGGAAGAAAATGCTTGATTTGCGCCAGTTCAAATTGGTTAAAAAATAATGTACTATAAAACTGTAGACTACAATTATATATATTTTATAATATATAAAATGGGTACGAGCAAACATTTATATTTATTTATTTATTTCTATTTTTCTCAGTTGTCAACAATATACACTCAACTGCAGCGTGTAAATTCATCTTGTAGCTTCAATGGTGGTACACGGACAGCCGGAAAGTAGATGTAATTTAATTTCCGCTACTCCCCGACAATTCATTCACTTTGATGGTGCTTGAGGCGTTTGCTACCAATCAGTACAAAAGGTTATTATCACATTAATGGCAAAACGTTGCTATCAATAAATTTTTCATAATATTACGATGTTTGTTTATTGCTTTAATCATTGTTTACCCATTTCTTCTTTCAACTGCAACTGTCGTTGTGCTGCTGCTTGTCATACCCTTTTTGATATCCTCAGTGCTATTTCATTTGATATCTGCGAAAAATTTTCATCATTTAATGGCCGGTATTTTATTACAAAAGTTGTATTCTGCATGCTTCAGTGTTTTTCGTTTATATGCCATTATCATGATATAGCTTCTAATTTGGTTAACTATCAAATTTCTTTAAAACCTGTTGAAATGAAATCGGACGCGTTTTTCCGCCCTTCTATTGTTGCTCAGCGTTTTTTATAGAAGCATTTATGGAAAGAGAAGCTTTAATTCAGATGGGATAAGCTTAATTGAATTATGTTGAAAGCATTTACCTGTTAAATATAAATATAAAGTATTTTTTAATGTTAATGTGGAAAGTTCGTTTGAATAAAGTAATTTCATGTATCTCTGCTTTATGAGCTATTCGATAAGAAATCAAATTTCACATACATGCATTGGCTTTAAAGCTGCAAAGCTTTCGAATATTCCACACTGTCATTTATTTTTAACTTTGGGGTATAAAAAATTCGATTTTTTGCTCCAGGTGTGTTGCGATTAAAAAGCGGAAATAAGAAATAACAAAGCAAAATCAAATATTTAAAGTTTTTAATAATTCACAATTTGATTGAGCTCGCGTCCTATTTATGGAAAATTATATTTTGGAAAAACAACAATCGTCACATATCCTCATCATACTTCTTTATATTTATTCTTCATCACCACTTTTCCCAGGCTTTGATATTGGGACCACGGTGTTGCAGAGCCAACACGCTACATGCTGTGCTACGCTCGCCTTAACAAAAATTTAAAAAAGAAATTAAATCTAAGTTTATACATAAGCGCTTCTATAGATTATCAAAAACTTTACATAATTTTAAAACAAACAGTCATAAGACAACACGCCTTACGAAGCAATGTGCTATTGATAAGGAAGAACATTTCAAACCATTTAACTGGGTGGATCATAAGCATGTTGATGTCTTAAAATATAACAGTGAAGCGAGTAAATAAATAGCAAGCTGTAACTGTAAGTGCCACCAGTAAAGGGTTGCTAGATATTTATTCGCAAACTTCAGTACTTTCTATTTTTCAGCGATAAAAAATCAGTAAATTTCAGTACACTTATATTAAGCGCCACATTTTATAACAAATTACATTAATTTTTATATATTTAGGTACCGTCTAATCAGAAATTATAGCAGAACCTCTTTTTGACAAAATAGGGCACTGTATTTTTCTTCTAATTTATTAAAATTATTTTTCAAGTAAAATATGGTTCATTTTCTAAGAAAAACCATAAACACCGAAACCGATTTTTATATACCCTCGCGATGTATTTTTGTATGGTCGGTGCCTATTTCCGTTTCTTTGTTTCAAATACATACATAGCTGCTAGTATTAAACTTTACTCAATTTGTTTTTTTTTTAATTTTCCGTTATATGGATGTTGGGCGTTGTTATGGTTCGATTTCAAAAATTATTGACGATGATGCTAATGATATCAAGGACAATATGTTCACCAAATTTTGTGACGATTACTAATACTGTTATTGAGATTACAGAAAGTGGGCGTGGGAATTTGCTGTAATAGATACCGAAAAAACGGAGTTTTTGCATTTTTCAAAAACTTCAGTTATATGGGAGGTGGGCGTGGTTATTAACCGATCTTGACCATTTTCAAAACCCAGCTACGGCATCAGTAAACGTTGTTTCAAACATCCGTCGTAATTCGTAGCCATGGTTAGCTTGTACTTTCGTTTACTTAAATTAAACGGACTGCATATTCCAAAAAATTATGTTTTTCGAAATGTGGATGAAACTCTGAGAAATGTTTTCTAAATTTTTTCATAAATTTAAAAAATAGTTTTTAATGGCGTTAGTTAGAAAATTTACGATGTTTTAATGGAAAAATCGTTTTAAATAATTGGAAGATAAATAAATTGTCTTAATGTGATGGAATAAATGTTTGTGATATTATTTGTGAACAGAGTGGACACACTCGTACATATATAAACAGATATCAATAAATTAAATTATATCCACATTTGACTTTGTTTTACGCCTCGATTCGATTCGTACATGAAATATAAACCATTTACAACACACAGCTCATATACATGGATAAGTCCTACTTTTATTTGAAGAGTATTTAGCGTCTATACAATATAAACGGACATATCATAATTTTTGAAGGATAATTCTGCTTATAAAATAATATCCATTCCCCTTCTTCGACTTAATATTAATTACATTTGTTACTACCACGTCTCGATGCACGTTTAACAACGCTAAACCATTCAATCGGTCTTCACTTATTTTGTTTCGTAAGTACGCAGATATGAAAAAGAGCGTTCTTTCGAAGCCGTGGAAACCGGAAGAGTTGCGCAAATTAGTAAAAGCCGATGTATAGATGGGTACATATGCTTATTGCAATTGTTTAGAGCGTCAAGAAATGATTTTGCTCGTTGGTCTATCGGAATCTTTGAACAATGTCTGCAAGAATGAGGAGTAAAGATTAAAAAAAAATTTAAACTCGATTTTCGGTTACGCATTTCAGCCACTAAATTGCCTTGCTCTGTGTGTAGCATAAGATAGGGTTGTATCACCAAGGGGTTTAACAACCATTCAGTTCTGATTTCTAAAGCAATAACTGAATCCATCAATCGCTATAATAAGGTATATGGTTTTCGACGGGACGCAACTTTCAAAACCTATGTTTGGAAGCCTGTTTTATAACGACTTAAACATTTTAGCGCCCCCTGAACCAAAAAGTATCCAACTTGAAGGCCATCTGAGATAGTAAAAATAGAATTTGGGAAAATCGGTTGAACGTTTACTTAGAAGTAGGATTCTGTAACAAACCCGAATTTAGTATAGGTTTTTTGATAAATTCATTTGTACCTCATATCAGAGACTTCATCGAAACAACACCGTGAGAAAATAAACAAGCAAACTGCAAGCAGTAGTTAAAGTTGACTGCCGGTGTTCTCTAACCGCGATGATTGGGATACAAATTTTAAATCAATGTTGGAGAAGGAAATCAAATTAAAACAAGTATGAAAAGCTAAATTCGGGCGAAACCGATTTTTATATACCCTCGCGACATATTTTTGTATGGTCGGTGCCCATGATTTCATAAAATTCCCTTTTCTTTGTTCAAACCGCAGCTAGTTTTAAACTTTACTCAATTTCTTCCAATAAATACTGAAAAACGAACTGTTTTGCATTTTTCAAAATTTCCGTTATTTGGAAATTGGGCGTGCTTATGGTCCGATTTCAAAAATTATTAACGGTGATGCTAGTGATATCAAGGATAATATGTTCACCAAATTTTGTGACGATACCTTACATCATTATTGAGATACCTACAGACGTTTTTTATAAGTGGGCGTGGTAATGCTCATTTTTCAAAATTTCATTAAAATCAAGTTTTTTAATTAAATATATCTGTAAATATCAAATTTTAATTAATATGTTCCAATAGATAAAGAAAAAAAGAAAATTTTTGCATTTGTCAAAATTTCCGTTATATGGGAGGTGGGCAAGGTTATAATCCGATTTCAAAAATTTTAAACGATGATAACATCGATATTGAGGAAAATTTGTTCACCAAATTTTGTGACGATACCTTACACCGTTATTGAGATACAGAAATTGTTTCCTAAGTGGGCGTGGCAACTCCGATTTTTCAAAACTTCATAAATACCTCATTTTTTAGTTCAAAATCGCTCCAAATACCGAATTTCACTCAATTTGTTTTAACAGATACCGGAAAAATGAAGTTTTTGCATTTTCCAAAACTTTCGTTATATGGGAGGTGGGCGTGGTTATGATCCGATTCCAAAAATGTTCTACGATAATAATAGCGATATCAACGGAAATATGGCCACCAAATTTCACTCAATTTGCTTTAATGGATACTGAGTTCTTGCATTTTCAAAAATTTCCGTTCTATGGGAGGTGGACGTGGTTATTAACCGATCTTGACCGTTTTCAATACCAACCTACCCTTTCCAAAGAGCAATCTATGCACCAAGTTTCGTTGAGATATCTCAATTTTTACTCAAGTTATTATAACTACGGACAGACGGACGGGCGGACGGACAGACAGTCAGGGCTAAGTCGATTACTCTTTTCATTCTGATCATTTTAGTATATATATGTATGTCTATATCTATCCATTATTTTTTGCTGTTACAAGTAACCGTTATGCGAACAAAGTTATAATACCCTTGTGTACAAGTACGCTCTGTTATAAAAAACGCTTGTTATATAAATTAAATTTATAATATTTTAAAGTTGGCTTGTGAAATGGGTGGAATCTTTCAAGAAAATAAAAAAAAGGAAAACCTTCGCAAACCCCTTTGTTCCTGCATTCGTGTTATAATACATAATTCAAATGAATTCAAATTTAATTTAACGTTTTAAATGTTTTAATTTATTATCTTATTATAAAATTTAATTTATTTAACTAAAACATTTAAATAGTATAAACTAACAGGTGACAACTCTCTTAAAAAAACTTAACAAATATTTCGTGCTAAATTTTAAAGCACTCTTTGACGAAGACAACCGGAACTCAAGGCTTAATCATTTCAGATAATTAAAAACAAAAATTGAAAATATCAGAAATCATATAAGTGATTGCTTTTTTGAGAAAACTATAAGGAAAGAAACTGCAATACTCAAAGCGGTAGCAGTTACACACATCTCTTCATCAGACTTCTTTTCTTCAAGGCTTACGCAGGAGTCAAAGACAATTGTTTTAGCCCTTTTTGAGCAAGCAGGTTTCTGGCTGGTTTAATTTTAGTACAATAAAAAGCTAGATCCAATTAGTTACGTATTCCCGTCGATTTTAGAATTCCGTTTTGCTGTTTTTCTAAATCAAAAATCAATATCTCTTATAGGAAAAAATGCAAACGAGCGGCACTCAATAAATTACAAAATATCAACAGTAAGTTATATCCATTTGAGACTTGCACACTCAAAAAATAAATAGGAAAATATAATAGTTTCTAAAGCAAAAGTTAGAAATTGTAATGTTTTGACTAACCCTTGAAACATTGTACTATCAAAGTAGGCTCGCAGTATTTATTTAAGATCATAAGGTTGGACAGACAACCTTGTATTCTTTTTGTATGTACTTTTAACAAGATTCTATCAAAGTTTGAAGTAATCTGAAGTAATCTTAATTTATAAGCATCTTTAATAAATAATATGTTTCTTTTAAATTTTTGTTTGGGCAGTTATTGGTTCTATGAGAAAATTTGTCACGCTTTGGCTCTCAAAGTACTGAACCGATTTAAATAATTATTTTTTAAAAATTAAGCATTTGTGAAAACCAACTGAGGGGCATACTTATATTTTTGATTCTCGGAACATAGACACTCTTTTTTTGCGGTAAAGTTACAAAAAAATACAAAGACGAAGAAGAATTCAACTATTTGGTCATCAAATAAGTACAACACAAGCTTTAATAAATCACTTTTTATATCAGGGGAACCAAACAGTTGTATTTCATACGAATAAAGATAAGAACGTGGGCAACGGCGCGGGTAAATGCTAGTCATTAAATAAATATGACGATGAGATTTTGTTGGAAAGTGAATATAAAAGACAGTGAAAATAATATAATTTCACATCTGCCACACTAATCGGCTAACCAACCAAAATCTTTTTGTAAACAAATCTCTCTGAACCTCTGGTGTTGCTACTTTATGGATTTTAAATACATATGTATGTATAAACTACGTAAATGCATTTCCTCATATATTTGAACAAAATAACGCTCGAATGACTTTTCAAGAGCATTACAAAGTAAACATTAATGAAAATCTTTGCGAAGTCTGCAAACAAATAAGAAAACTACCCAAAAAAATGTACAAGATTTGCATCTTGAAGCGCTTGAAGCAGCAGAGGACAGTGTTACATCGGAGGCCAAAAATAGCAAAAGTGAAGTTATTAAATTTAAAAAATAGTATAATTCCAATAGGAAGCTTAAACTTCAATTGTTATTGCAGCATATTAATGTTTGCCTTTACTCAATTTCTTATTAAATGAAATATTTCACTTATTGAAGTGGAGGACACAAAGAAAAATTATAGTAAAGTGATAGATTTTAAGACAGTTGTGAAAAACTGATTGTTATCGACGGTTTGTATTAATAAACCTCACCGATTGATATGATTGCTGACTTTAGGCTTGAGACTGTTAAAATAAAAATTAAAGTAGGTGTTATCTAGTGAGAATATAAATCAAAAATAAAGGAAAAAATAACAACAGCTCACACAGCGTAAGCTTAGCTCTGGCTGTTGAGACGCTGGCTTAAGTGTTGCGTGGTGGCGCGGGTTCGACTCCCGCGTAAGCCATGAAGAAATAAGACTGATGAGGAAATGTGGTAATTTCCGAAATAGTACTATAACTTCTACCGCTTTGGTGTTGTTCTTTTTTCTCTAATTTTCTCCAGCAAAAATTTTCCTCTAGCTTATTTAAAAATAAAAATAATGAAATTAAACAGGTCAAAAACAACAAAAATAATTTGTTTTTACGAATTAATATAATAAAACCGAAAGTACCTCGTTTTTTTAAAGATTTTTTAAATAAAAGTTACAGAATTAGTGTTCAAGAAATTTAAACCGTTACGGTGTTTGCCTAAATCGGATAATTTGTATGCAATTCGTGCAAGTGTTATTCAAAGATGCTTGCTATTACTTTGTTCGGCATGGAATAGTAATTTTGATGAAATATTATGCGCCAATCTAATTTAGGAATAATACGAAGGTGGGCGTAGCGTTGGAAAAAACTTTCACTAACATTTTCTGAAAAAATGACTGAAGCTTGCCATAACGCGCCTGTGTTATAGCTATAAATGAATGCATCGTCGCTGACACGTCAATACGTTTCATGTACAAAAACCACTTTCAATTTTTTTTTAAACGACCGTTTTCCTTTCCCCAAGCTGCCCTTTAAATCGTTCTTCGCCATCACTTATTCTTACTACAATGCCAATGCCGAGTATTTTGGGAAAATTCGGAAAAAGTACTCAGTTTTTTTCTCTGCGGTAAAATAATTCCATTTTAACGATGGTAACTGAAGAACTATGATATTTTCAATGTTAAGTTCTTTCTTCGTCTAACTATCACATATGTATGCGACGTGATAATTAAATGGGAGTAAAATCATGCGAAATATTTAAGAGCTCATCGTATGTATAAGCAAAAGTGCAATAAGGTAATTCTTTTAACAAACGGGCAGTCAACGATATAGACAAATTTAATTACTAATTTTCGAATACTTAATTGGCAATAAAGTTGCGTCGGACTCTCTATGCAACCTTGCGCAGCTTGGAACTATTTTCACAAACAAATGATAGAGAACTTTATGTGTGGGTCTTATTTAGTATATTCTCTAACATACAGACATTTAGCAATCATTTTGATTTAGTAGAGTTTCTTGTCAAAAAAAGTTATTCAAAATGGTGTCGGATAATCTTTGGCCGTTTAATTTTATAAAATAAATATTATATTTATCGCTTCAGGCCACTGTAGCCATAGCTTTAAGTTATTGTATTTATTAGTTTACTAAAAATACAATTGTTAATAAAAAAAAAAAAAAAATATTATGTTTATCTCTCATTTGCTTATATTTACTAGGAACTTATAACGAACTATGCTATCCATTTTTGTCGGCGATTTGAACAACTCACTTTCTGGACATTCTTAAATTCCAAAATGATCCCAAACTAGTCCCGAAATTTTTCTAATTTAGTCTTGAACAAATCCCGAATTTATCCTCAACAAGTCTTGAAATAGTCTCGAAATTGTCCAGGATAAATTCTGAAACGGTTCTAAAATGGTCTTTAATAAGTTCAGAAATGGTTTTAAAATAGTTTGTAAATTAATTTTGAAACGAATGCGAACTGGTCCCAAATAGTTCAGAACTTATCTCAAAATATCGAAAAATGGTCCGTAAATAATTCGAAATTATTAGTGTTGTTACACTGTGCTCAATATAGACTAGCGGATAAAGCACAATATGTGTATGTATGTGTACATGTGTATACGTGTATAAATAAATATACGAACATGAATTAGAACAAGAGCAGAAGCATTGCGAATACAAAGACAACTTAAGGACATTCCTTGCGCTGTACACGCCAGGTGTGTTCTACTAACAAGTAAACAATGCGTTCGCTGAAAATCTCAAAGTAAACGCCTACGTAAGTATTCGTTAAGTGTACATTCATACATACATACATGCACTGCAAACAGTCAGAGTGTGTACCTGCAACTCCTACTTTATCAGCCAACTAGGAGTGATAAGCAGCAACATAAGTTATAGAACGTCAGTAAGATTTCTATATGCACTTACATACATACATACGAGTACATGCGTACAGATAAACAATCGTAGGTAAGCCGATTTACTGCAGCTACTACCTTTCATGCGTCTACCAAGTGGAAACTAGGTGAAAGATTTCAAAGGCACGCCGCATACTACAAGCGATTATATACTCGTACATACAACCTTGCCGCCGGTGCATTAAATTGTGTCATTTCGCATGCGTGATGGGTATCTCTCTCCGTGTTAAGAGCATCTCGCAAATCTACTTTACGGTAATACAGTAGCCGAGAGGTTTGCGGAGACTCCAAAGGCTTTGGTATTGCATTACTCAGGACATTTGTATTATTTGCCTATTATGTTGCATAATGTAAGTTTGTATATATGTATTTGGCATGTTACAATGGTAAGTGGTCAACAAGCATTTTCGCAGCGCATTATGCTTTCTGTGCTTAAGTACGGACTCTGTTTAGAAGGGATTCTAATGTAATCATTAAATGTTGACTATTACTTAAGTATTTAAATATTATTTATTACTAAACTAAATTCTCAATCATGGCAGTTGGTTTTGGATTGTTGTATTGAGTCCTTTAAATATTCTCTATTATTCTTTTTCATCCTATAAGATAAATATTGATAGAATATATGGTTACGCGTTTGATGTTGATAAATAAATATAACGGCGAAATGCTTGATTTATTGTTGTTTACGGCTGACAAGCGTTACTTTTACCATTAATACTGATTTGATAGCAAGTTTACTTCTATTTTTAGAATATGTGATCATTTTGTTAATGAAAACAGTATGAAAATCATTATTAACGAATATGTTCGGAACACTCGGTATCGTAAGTTTCGGAACGAATGATTTAGTGTCGGGACGGACGCGCGTCAGTGCCGCAATCGTGACAGAAGAATCATGCATTTTAATACTAAGATATTAATATAGATATATATATTATCACTTGAGGCAATAAATATTTATTGTGTTCTTGAAAACTCTTTTGAATGTTAAGAGAGATGAATTTTTATTGCGCGAACAATTAATAATAATATTTATTAATCATGTCCATCAATATTGTGTCGATATATTAATATTTGTATTAATGATTGTTGTATAAGAATCTATTACTATAATTAAGTTAGTGCGACGAGTAATAAACAATAATCGAATGGATTGCAAAAAACAAATGTCACTTCTAGTGATGGTAGAAACGAGTTCCGACACAGACGAACTTCTTTATAACTCGACTCAATGGTGGAATTTATATTGTCAACTGCATATTTTGGTTACACATATCAAAAGTGTATCGGTTCTTTTCTTGATACATATTTGGCCAACAAAAAACAAAAACACTGACATCAAGTCGCTTACTAGTAACAAAATTACACTGTTAGTATTATTTGTTACATGTTCGGTACTTACTTTTGCGAACGTATTTATTCCACACACTTAACGAAACACGGACACAGATGGCAAGAAACCCGTGAATTTTTGAATTTCGTAACTTCTTCATTCGAAAATGTTTGTTCGATTCCGGCACTGACTTCGACTCCGGAGCTGATACATTTCACAGGCACGCATTCTGCATGCGGGCACACAGACACTTATTGCCGGCTTATTAAATTGTGTCCCTTCGTATGCGTGAAAGGTATCTCTCAGGATTTAGAAATACGACGGTTTAATGAAAAAATAAGAAAAGAATATGTTAATATCTTTGATCAGCTGACCGCAGAAAAACGTAAGCAACCCTGCGCTGGTAAATTGGATTCGTGCAATGCTGGCGCAGCGGATTATTAGGATTCAGTCAATACCTAAGGTGCAGAGTAAATAAGGATTGTCCTCAGGGGCGAGGCGGAATTTGCTGGCTGCAGAGTTATGGATACTTCCGTCTTTTCAATGCCACAGGAGAGTACGCTACCGTTTCCTTTACTGATGAAACTCTATAACGTTGAGTTCCCTGAGGCTGAATGCTGGTTTAATACCAACACTGAGCCCGGTCTTACACGTTGTCGAATCTTTACTGATAGTTCCAAAACTGACTCTGGGTCAAGATCTAGAGTTTTTATAGAAAATAATGAGGATCAGGTGTTCCTCGACCCGCATTCAGCAATAGCACTTCCACTTTCGGCCATCGAGGCCACCATCAGAAACTGAGTAAATACTTCGCTCAGCAATGACTGGGAGGTTGAGAGGTTGCAGATGGGCAAAACTCATGTTACCTTCAATCTCAGAAGGATCATCAAAACACTTGTTCTCGCATTTGGTAGCGACGTGTTGAGAGACAAACACCTGAGCTCTTTGCTCTTTGACACCCCAAAATCTGCAAAGATTTTATCGTAAATCTTGCAGATTTAAAACAGATTAAAAGGAACATGAAAACAGTACAATGGACGGCATGTAGTCTGAGTGCTGTTTCTGCAAGCGTTGTTTCGTGTCTGATTTCAACAAAAAAAAACAAAAAGCAACCCTGCGCAATGTAGAATTTTGTATTCAATCAGTATTGATAAAGAGATGGCGATTTGGAATAAAACTAATTCTGGGGCTGGAAAGTTCAGTCTGCTTTTCAAATCGGGCATCCATTCTAAGAGGAACGTCTTACAAACTCAAGTAATTACTACAAAGGCGAAGTAGACATGCAACACATCACTTGGAGAATATGTGCGAAATAACTTATCCATGGTGTTATACCTTTAAATTCGCACCACCTTTAGTGGGAATAGGTTCTATTGAGTGTGTAAAATTGAAGATAACCGTCAGTGAACTGATGGACCTTAGTATTGAGGACATAGACCTGATAAATCCAGCATCGACCAGGTACTAACAACAGATCTTGAAATAAACGCGAAAAAAGAATATAGCTAAATTAATACGCCAATCACATTGATATCAGCGGTCTTAAAATCCGCACTCTAAATTCGAAATATTCTGTATTTAAAGCGAAAGAAAAAGGCCTGAAGGTACACGCCATCAACATACTCTCTCCTTCCTTAAATCTGTAACGTACTCTATTTGACTCCTTCTATATTTGAATAAATTTTCTGATTACCAACTCTGTCTCCGTATGTTTTGTCATAACAATAACATATATACTACATTCAAACATGCGCCTAAGCTTCCGAATTTGTACCCTATCGTTCCACAATTACTAACTTAACGGAGTTTAGTGAATACTGTATTGTATCTTTCATCGCTGAATTTCAGGTCGATTGCATATATACTGACTTCTCTAAAGCGTTCGATACAGTTTCTCATTCGATGCTGGTTAAGAAATTTGCTACTCTCTATTGATGGGGTCTACTCTGGACTATTTACTGTTTATTCTAGAGTTCCCTAAGAAAGTATTTTAGGCCCATTGCTTTTTGTATAAATCATTAACGATATAAATAATTGCTTTTCTTTTGCTAAATATTTGCTTTATGCTGATGACCTGAACATTTTTTAAACTATAGAAAAAGTCCCTCTGATGCGATTAAGCTTCAAGCCGATAAAGATAACTTGCATCTCTGTGCATGAAATCACGCCTTTCATTACATATAAAAAAGTGCTTTAAGATTAAATTCGCGACAATTTAAAACTCCTTACCAACACGTCACTTGATCTTAAATTCTGTAATAGAATCAGTAGATGAAATTAAAGATCTCGGCATTGCTTTTAGTTCGAATTTTAATAATAATAGTCATATTAATAATATTATTAGCAAAGCATATTCGGTTTTGGGATTTGTCAGGCGTAACTGAGTTAAGTTATCTGTATAGGGATACACCCAAATTGTTGTATACAGCCTTTGTTCGTTCGAATTTGGAATACGGCGCTATAATTTGGAGGCCGCACCATAGTTCCGCCATAAATAGAATTGAACGAGTACAAAAAGTGTTCCTTAAACTTGCATTACGTTCTCTAAATATTTCTGAACCGTTGCCTTCATATAATTCACGATTACTTTTAATAAACTTAAAGTCTTTATAAAGCAGGTGTCAGGGCACACCTCTCTCTGACTTTTAATTTCGGAGTTATCAGTGGTGAATTGAATTGTCCATCTCTTTTAGAATGAATTAACTTCAATTTCCCTCAGTGTTCTTTACGCTTTGTTTTGCCTTTCTTCGAAGAAAATCTTAAAACTGAGTGTGTACGCAATGCTCCTTTAGCCCGCGCTGTAAACGAAATAAACAAGATCGCGAATTATATCTTACTTGACTTCTCAGTCTCGAAAAATGAATTTATCGACATTTTGAATTCCTTTTTGTAATATAATTTATTATACATACATATGTATTTATAAAACCAAAGCTATAAATATATAGAGCATAAGCACCTTCACATATTCAATTGCATTCAAGGCACATTCAATAGGTAGCAGCAGTAGTAAAATTGAAAAAAAAAATTTGAGCTCTGTATATTTTGTTTTTGCTTTTAAAAGCTAAAATTTCTAAAATATTTTATCAACTTGAATTGTACTGAAAGCATTCTTATCACAACGAAATTCAAAATTTGACAATTCAAATTAAAAGAAAATATGAAAAAAGTTCAAAAAAAAGTTTGCTGCGCCTACCTTTTTGATGTGCCTTGATTGCATTGCATATTTTTATGTTTTCAAAATCGTTTGTTATGGAAATAGTATTCAATACAATAATCGAGTTATGTGTGAACTAGTTAGTGCACTTTCTTGAAGGGTTATATTAATAAAAAAGTGTGTGAAAGTTGGTAAATTTATGTGTACATATATATTTCATTAATAAATCGATAAAAAACCAATTGTCTGTGTGCTCAAGTCATCATCAAATTGATTCAAGTGAAAGTGAAACCGCAGTTAGATCAGGCAAAAGTTGTGGTAAATTTTCCCACAGCTCTCTGGTTCGGTCATTTTACTTTATCCTCACCGTAACCGATTTATAATAACACTGCTCATACTGCCGTATTTTGTTTAAGGTCATCCGGGAACAACTGAGTAGCTGCAGTAAGACATTTGCCACACATTATGCGTGACGACACACTCAATTTATAAAGTGGTGTTGAAATTTAATTAAATTTCAGTTAATTAGAAAAAGTAAACAACAGGGCGCCGCATAAAGGCGAGGTGTCTTATACTACATATATACTCTTTTGTATGTATGTTATGTACTCTGTGTATGTTCTGATCATCCGCGCACGCACATTCATATTTATTTAAACTTGTATACACCTTAGGGTGATCCAAAAGTGCTTGTAGGGTACAGATTATTTTAACTTAAAAATAAACACAATTTTTATTTTGAAAAGAAAACTTTTTACTTGATTATTTAAATTTTTTTTTTTATATTAACTACTTAATTTGATTTAATATTAACCATTTTATATTTTTTGGGGGAGGCATAGTAAATAGTTAATATTAAAAAACTGATATATTAAAAGTTGCCGAATATTTTTTCAAGAGTTTTGAGAAGACATAAAGTGTTTCTGTATAAAATACATTGATTTCCAAGGATTTTATATTATTTATACGATGATTTTTTCCCACCCTAATACACACGCACACTCGCTCATGTTTAAGTAAGTTAAAGTGAGAGAAAGTCTCAATATGTTTCCATTTAAAAAAAAATATATATATTCAAACACATTACATTAACCTCCTCTAAGAAAAACCTGGCAGCTGTAATATTTTCGCACAACAATCGAATTTACTACATATTAGATTCATTTTGAGTACACATACACACACTGGCAACATTCATGGACATAATATTTCTTCGACATTATAATCCTTAAATCAATCGAGTTTCATTTGGGTATGCTTCTATGTACCCTGCAAAAAAATTTACGGATTAATCTCTAATAAGAGTATTTCGGGACTAGTCTCAGTCGGCTACAATTAGGTATTAATTAGTCGCAGACAAGTCTGAAACGGATATAATTGTAGAGTAGTTCTATTGAATCCGATGAATTGATATACATATTTATGTAAGCGCTTAGGCAAAGATACTATATGCGCGCCGTTGGTATGCAAGCAGAGCATTCGCTTTGCAACCTTCGGGAAGCCGGTTCGATTCGCACTCGAAGCGATGATTTTTATTTTTTTTTATAAATAGACTGGCCAAATTTATTCCCATTTGTGTATAAAAGGAGACAATTAGTCTCTTAATAATAATAATAATCCCAACGGTTGTATCCCTCCATACCCGCCCGACCGACGCGAGGGGCGCATCCGCATGACGCACGGATATATAAAAAAAAAAAAAATTTTGTTTTTTCATATACATATATTGCGCCGAGTCATGAAAGGCAGAGGTTTGTTAAGTGTCGAGATCTAAAACTGTTCAGCTACAGAACAAATGCTCATCAGCTGATCGAATAGTAATATATGTATATGTATGTATGTATTAATTATTGAGAGGATTAAGTATAGTTTTCTTTATGTAAAAAAGTGAGTCTGAAATATCAAAAGAACCGGAGTGAGTGTTAAAATCCTGACACAAACGGAGTGGCTCATTTAACTCAAAATTACTTTTACATGGCTTCAGAAAGAGAGGCCGGAAATGTCTTGAAATTCTGGAGGGAACGTTAAGTTTTATTTCGCTAAGAAGAGATGGGCTAGAGATCAAGCCTGTCAGTAACTTGACCAAAAATACAATGCCTAGCATTTCTCTACGACTAGCAAGTGTAGGAAGATTATTGAGTTTTAAACGACTTTTATATGGCGGCAGGTTGTACTGAGAATCCCAACGAAAATTCCTTGAAGCAAAAAGCAGAAATTGTTTTTGAATGGACTCTATTCTGTCGGAATGAACTTGATAGCGCGGGTTCCAAACAACAGATCCATATTCCAGTATGGGCCTCACTAACGTTGTGAACAGAGCCTTCGTGATGTAAGGGTCATTGAATTCTTTTGACCACCGTTTTACAAATGCAAAAACACCCTTGGCTTTGTTAACTGTAACATTGATGTGAAGATTAAAATTAAATTTCGGATCCATTGTTATTCCAAGATCAACAAAGTTAAACACTTGTTCGAGGTTATGGTTACCTATTTCATAAGATGTTGGTTGAACTGCTCTGCGAGAAAAGCACATTACTTTACATTTTTTAAGGTTTAGTGGCATGTAATTTATTTATGCTATTTAAATCCGCTTGTAGTAAGGACCTTTCTTCAACAGAATGATACGATCTAAAAAGCTTTACATCATCAGCATACAATAAAAGTTTTGAATAATTTATTACAGAAGGTAAGTCATTTATAAAAAGTAAAAACAGAATCGGACCAAGGTGACTTCCTTGCGGGACCCCTGAAGAAACATGAATAATATTTGAGGAACTATTTTTAAAAAGAACTCGTTGTGTTCTGTCAATGAGGTAAGAAGCCATCCAACGAAGGAGATTAGGTTGAAAACCAAGGAGATCGAGTTTATGGATCAGTAAAGAGTGACTTACTCTGTCGAATGCTTTACTAAAATCAGTGTATATAACATCAGTGTGCATAAATTCTCTGAATCCATTTGAAACATGAGTTGTGAACTCAAGCAAGTTTGTAACGGTAGATTTACCCTTAGAGAACCCATGTTGTGTGCTAGAAATTGTAGAGGATATGGAATACGTTAAATGGTCAACAACAATAGCTTCGAATAATTTAGGAATAGCAGAAAGCTTAGCTATACCGCGGTAATTTTCTATAGAGGACCTACTCCCGGTCTTATAAAGTGGTATAATGAATGATTCTTTCCAAGCTGAAGGGAAAATCCCAAGCTTAAGAGAAAGATTAAATAAATTAGTTAAGGGCACATAAATATGTTTTGCACAGTTTATGAGGAAACACGTCGGGATAGAATCGGGGCCAGCCTTAAATGATTCTTTTAAGTTACTCAAATAATAAAGTACTTCCTCGGAAGATATCTGCGGAATAATAGCAGAGGTGAGGGAACAGAGTTTATATGGATAAGGTTTGCTCAGAGGAGAGTTAATGGAGTAATTTGACCTGAAGAATTGGGCAAACATGTTGGAAATTGATTGGGAGTCACATGCTCGAACAACAGGAAAAAGTTCATTCCATATGAAGAGATCCGAAATTGTATCAGTCGCACGCTCCCTTGCGACTAGTCCCAGACTAATCCTATACTAATCGCATTTTTGGCAGGGAACATACAAAAACACGTACACATCCATACAAATGTTTGCACATACTTACGTATGATGATGCTGTGATAAGAATTTTCCAATTCACCTACATTTCCATTTTAATAGCAAAAGCAGAAAAAAAAAAAAAAAATAAAATAAAAGAGCAAAAAAAATTCACTATAAAGCATTGGCGCGGCACAGTGGAAGATTGTGGCTACAAAAAATAAATTGTAATTTCAACAAAAGCATTACAAAAATTATTAACTATTGATCAACCAATGTTGCAAAATTTTTTTTTAAATAGGTATGCAAAACGCAACAAAATATAACAGATTTGTCAAAAATAGAATAAATCATACAATATATGGTTATCAAATGGAAGGTAGTTTATACAGTTTTAATATGCAAATATTTTCGAGTAGCGCTGCAAGCTTATCTTAATAAATTTATTTTTAATGTACAAGTAAATAAGTTGGGTTGTGATACCACAACTTGTTTATCCACTCCGGCAATTATTGGCGAATATCGGCAGAAGTTTTAAATTGATATCCGACATTTTGCAGATATCACTATGTACGACCATAGAAATCGTAACCTGCTCCTAGATTATGCAGATAGTTAAAACGAAAAAGAAAAATCGTTTCATTCTCTCATTATTCTTGCTGCTTCTGCAGCCGGAGAGGTACTGTGAGTCATTCTTCATGATTTCTTGTGAGTCAGCCTTCTGTTACATTGTCCTTACCCCCTTTTTCCTTAGAGTGATATTTTACGCAACTTTTTTTTATTCAAAACATAAATGCTAAATTTTTTTATTCATATAAAAAATTATAGACTTCCTATCCCTCAATTCGCACTCATCTGGGATATCTACCGGATAGCAACCTCCCCCCCTTCTCCCTCTCACCTCTCTAAACTCGTACTTACATATGCTTACACGCTTCACTGCTCTCCTACCTTTGTTTTTGC
The DNA here is from genome assembly GCA_963971545.1 of Philophylla caesio. Lineage (NCBI taxonomy): Eukaryota > Metazoa > Arthropoda > Insecta > Diptera > Tephritidae > Philophylla > Philophylla caesio. The sequence continues at coordinate 70,310,014 of OZ020608.1, read as the reverse complement.
TCTTGTTTATCCCAGTCCTTCGCCTCCCACTCAGCTCTTTTACCCGTCTCCCTACTACATTATTTCCTTCCGACCTTTGTATGAACCCTGTCATTTGCAGCTCACTTATGTTACAAGCCTAACAACTCTCCTATATTTTAATATTTTCACCTCTATTTTATACCTCTCACCGGTCAATAATCACCTCTCTCAATTCATCTATCTACCTTAGAGTTCTTTCACTTAATTCCTCTGCCTCTGATCCTTGTCACCAGCTAAAAACCTCCCCTGCTCTAAGTAAACTCTGTTACCTACCTAAATCTCTTTCACGGCGATTGAGAGAAACAGAGGTTGCGGTTCTCTTTGTAATTTTGACAGAATCAGCTGTTTGCTCTACGTCACACTGGTGTAACTGTTTATTGTACATAACATGTTCCTTATTTTTGACGCTCATTGTCTTGCTATAAACGACACCAATATTAATTCTATTGTTTGTATGTATAAATATTTATTAAAAATAAGCATCCACGTAATTCTGAAATATAACATTATTTAAATTGTTCAAATAAAAATTTAAAAATTTTAAATTTTCTCAAGTATCCGAACGCGTCAATTATGTATGAATCTCGAATCTCGAATCTTTTCCCTATTAAAAAACTAACTTGTATGTGTTTTTGTTTTGTAAAATTTATTTTAAAAAAACCTGCACAATTCGGGATGATGTTTAAGATTGATTAATATAATGATTTTATAACAAAACCAAATACAAAAAATAATAATAATAAAAGAAAAATCAATTGAGGCAGTATCCGGATACTACGATATTAGTTCATTTACCCCTTATTGCATTTTATTCGCATTCTTTTCCTTGTTTTGATATATCTCTCTCCCTGCTCAACCAATGTGATGTCACGCAAAGGCAATTCTCAAAAATCCTCTCAGATGGGCGCTATCTGTATTCCATCATTTTTGGTTTTTGTCTCTCTCTCGCCAGTCATTTATGCCTATCACCTGTCAATCAGCTTTCGCAACTCTGCTATGTCTCTTACTTCTTCCTAACCTCTTTTTCTATATAGTAGTTATTATATTGATCATTAAAATCAGCTGCTTTAATTCTCTGACATAAACGAAAAGGTGTTTCTAAGCAGAAATAAAACGCATATAATTGAATGCTATGTACATAAATTTAGCTTTATTATAAAGATAAGGGTTAGCCATTAAATTTTAAAAATGATTTCGGGCAAGTGCGGCTGGGTTCTGTTCATTATGAAATGGCAAACCAAACTGAGAATAAATCAAGTAACAGCTGTCAAAAAGACCAACTCCAAAAAAAGTATCATTGAAAACCACACGTCTAAAATAAACACCCGTTATAAATTGTTTATTAACTACAATTGTGCTGCGGGCAGGATCTCTGAAAATTTAAAAAAAAAAGGTATTATAATTAATTCATTGGGAAAATGCATGGTTATTGTTATTCTAGCAACATACTCGTCCATAGCTTACTGAGAATATTGTGAGTTTTTTGGATCAACTGCTTTGTAAACTTTAACTTATTCTCATCAGAACTTTACAAACCCTGTTTTTGCTCAGCACTCCACACTTACGATGATTTATTTTACTGGGTATTACCAGTACAAATAAAAAAAACTTGTATTTTTTGCAGAAATATATTTACATATTTATATATTTATACTTTAAAAATATGTTTAGAGGCTGGAACTCAGCACCGAGGAGTCCATAGGTATGTCATATCTATTTTTGTAACCATTTTCCCCTGAGCCTAAAAACAGAATGATATTCAGATTTTTATGTTAGCCACCTTCTGCTCAAATATGTGGCTTTCGAGTACAGTTTTCGATTAAGTCGTGACGGAACTCATAGCTGTAATTACTAAGTAATTTCTTATTATTGAATATTAACACATACTTAGTGATTAAATCAGCTTCGAATTTGCCTGGGAGCTCAGAAATTGTTGGACACCACAGTAATCCGGTAAGTGAAATGAGCACATTAGAACAGTGTTTTGCGAGAAACCCTCGTCTGTAACTTATCCACCTAATTTCCAAGCCACAGTCTAATTTGTTTCGAAGAAAGTAGTGTTTAGTCTGAATAAGAAATGTCGCAGTAAACCCGATTCACATTGGTTTTTTCATTTAGTAAAAAATTAAAAAATATGAAGTTTTATGTTAAATTTCTATATGTATTTATTACCAACTTTTGTATGAAATGCTCCCACAGTGTGGTAGCAAGATTTCGATCATCATGGTGGTGAAGCGTCGGAAAGTTGCGAATAAATTGAATATAAAAATTCAAATCATTCAATTATCTGGCAGATACAACAAAGCCTTTTAGCCATTTGGCTGAGTAGCAACAAAGCCGAGTTACTCTGCAAGCTAACCGAAAAGCATACAGACAGGCGTCACCCCAGCCACCTGCTGATTCAACTCCGCAGATGGGTTCATCAGACGCCTTCTTACACATGTGTTGAGAAGCAGGCAGATAAGCATTTGACATGCAAATGCAAAACATATCTACTTATCTATCTACATACATAAACATACATAAACATATACATGCATAATAAACATGTTGCATTTATTTCGATTACGCATACAAACATTTCATTTCAGGTATATGTACATATACATATCTATGTATGTACAATCAGGGCATTACAAAACTATAGCTCATCCATATTTTTATGAATTTTGACGATTTATTTTTGAATTAAATATATACTTATTTATATTCTAATACTTTTAGTTATTTTAGTAGTACAAAATGTATAGTATTTTAAAAAATTTTAATCAAAATTGTAGGCTTAAAAATTTATATATGTATATATTTTTTTGAATATGAAGTTTTATTGACAATACAACTTTAGTATGACACTAAATGTTTAAATTTTGTATGAAGGTATGGGCTTACATGTTTTTCGGTAATGAATGAACTATAATTTAAAAACCATATAATGATAATGAAAATTTGTAAATATGCGAGAGCGCTATAATTTTGAGCCGTCCTGTATACAGTTCACGTATTAAAACCCAAATAAAATAATAAATCTTAAAATTAAATCGATATTCACATCTCACATATTTTATTTGCTTGTAAATGTACATGCAGCAGAGTTTGATTGGAAATAAAGGCAAATTAGTAGAAAGGGGAATAAAAATGCGAATTGAAATTTTTCGGCACTTGTAATGTGGAAATCCCATTTAGCACATCGACCATTTAAATGAACTTTTTACTTGTTGTTTTTAGTTTAGTTTCGCACACAGTAACGTAGTTTCCAAAAGTTTTAAAGGAAAATAAAATGTCGAAAAAACTAGGTAAAACTTACTGGAACTTACATATACTTTTCATTATTACTATTTTCTTTTTTTATTTAGCAGATTTCGCACATAAACAGATCAACAAGATGGTAATGGAAACCAGTTTACGTTGCGCAAAAATCACTAGTGAAAACAATATTCACATTGTCAATTTGTGTGTGCAATAATAGGTTTTTATTTGAGCACAATCTACGTAACACGTTTTTAATATTTCTAAATTTTTTGAAATACTTAAGAAATAATAGGAATTTAAGCTATAAAGACTCAAGCGATAAAAAAAAGTGATTACAACTCTTATGAGCTTATAACTCTGGCATATGAACATATGTACATACAAAAAATATAAAAAATTTTTAATTGTGTTACCAAACTACAGATTTGCAGTTAAAGCTCTAATATTTTTCTATATAATAGGTTAATAATTGCAATATATATACCCGTACTTTGATCAGTTTCATACATGAGGAGTACGCATTATTTTACACCTTTTCTCAGAATGCTACACCGCAAAGTATCCTGTTTGCCAAGCATATTTTAAGAATCCATAATACCTTAATTGACACCTGTTTTCTTAAGTAAGCTTAAAAATTGTAGTTTATCGTTTCAGGAAAAATACCTGAAGTATGAAGTACACCGAATCAGTTGCAGTTATTTGCATTGTGCTTCACAGCTCCATTAGCGCTTAAAAATGCCCAAGAAACCATGGGTCTAAAATCAAATTCGAGCTTCCGGTTTTTAGCGAGAAACTTTTCGTTATTTTTTTTTTTTTTTTTAATAAATGAAGTGAGAAATAGTAACAACTACTAGAGCCGAAAACACAAAGCAGTGACCGTACAGCTGTTTCGAAGGCTGCTACAACTTCTCATCAGCGTTCTTTTTGTGATGCATATCAAGTTGATTTTAATGATCTCTATATACTTGCAATTTTGAGAAAGTGCTCTACAGAAATTAAAAACATTCTAAAATAATGTAAAAGAAAAACTAATAAGCAAATACATATGTACATTCAAAAGAATCACAAAAAGCCCATTGAAGAGTTTAAACATTAAAATAAAAAAAATGTGAATGCTTTTTATGTTAAATTATGTTACCCATAAAAATTAAAATAAACAATTTTGCGCTGGTTTCTAGATTTCAAACTTTAATAGCTTTCATCTTCCGCCAAATCATATTGTAGTAAACAATATAATTTTATATCTAAATACAAAACAAAAACTTAACATTAACCTTAGATCCGGAACTTGGTCACTGGGTGCCCATTTGTCATTATCGTCGCCTATAATTTCTTAATTGTGATTACACATGAATAATATGCATATAGTGGGATTCGTTGAACCCTTAACTATACAAATATAATGCATATATGTATTCCCAGAAATTCGTTATTTTATGATCTATTATTTTTTTTGAATGCATACCTATATAGGGAACTTAGGGGTCAGAGTGCCCAAATGCATTCTGCAATACCTTTTGTATGGATAACCGTTTTTCAAGATACATTTTTGCGCTTTATTTTTGTTGTTTCATTTTTTTGTGCTTCACAAATAACTTTTAGAAGTATAACGGCATTTTATTGTGTTTTCTTGCATTTTGTGCATGAATTCACATGCAAATAGAATTAAAATTAGCGTGATATCAGTTTTTGAGGTGCTCTGGAAGAGTATAAGTTATTACACTTATCGCCTATTATTTTGTGCAAATAAGTTTGAGTGAAAATAAATCCTGATATATTATATTTAGTAAATCTTCGTCGAGAATTGACGGAAGCAGAAAGAGAACGACTTTTTGATTATATGCTCGAAAGTGATAGTAATGCTGAACATGGTGGTGATATTGGTGGTCGAGATAGGCCGATTGTTCCAGTGGATAATGAAGATTCCGATCTGTAAAAACAATATAGGGACGAATCCGGGTTTCATGCCGAAGCAGACAGGAACGTAGCTATTGAAGATCTGCGCGTTATCGAATTTACAAAAGAAATGAGAAACGAAAACGAAGAAAATGAGCTTGCAGTTGATGTTGAAGCGGAAGTTGAATCAACCGAACCAAATTGCGGACAAAAATATCTGGGCCAAGGCAAAAATAATAACAGCGTGGTGGTCGATGTCAAAGAGAACAAATAAAGCCAAAGCTGAACGTGAAATGGCGATTGCTGCTAGCAAAGAAAATTTTTAGATAAAAAAGCGCATTCGTTCGCATCATGTATTCTGCAATTATTGAAACTATTGTGATCGAAACTAATAGAAAGGCTAGAAGATTTCAAGTTACAAATTCACAGTTGAGTGAGAGCAAAAAATTCGCCATTGGTACGACACAAATCCCGATGAAATAATGGCTTTCCTAGGCATACTTCTTTATGCCACAGCCGTGTGTGATGTTTGCGAAACACCAACATGCACAAGCCATTACATTCGGGAATACCAAAAGTGTTATATGAAGAGATACGAAGTCGATGGTCAGAGTTCAGAATTTGACAGCAATAATGAAGCACCTCGACCATCGCACTCTGTGACACCACGAAGTTTCGCGGCAAGACCAACGTTCAAGGAACGCATCGCCTGTTTGAAGTATTTTTTTTTATATTTTGCAAATTCTTATTTATATTATTTTTCATTTTTCCTTAAGCCAAGATTGAACAAAAAGATGATTCATGTATTTTTTCCCTTCATTGATCAATAAGCTTTGAAATTCGAACATAAAATAAAAAAAAAATTACCAAAAACTGAAACTTTCATACAAAATGCATTGTGGGCACTGAGACACCTAAATTTCGAATAACGTTAGATTGTTCATCTTCCGGTTCTAAGGTTAAGGGCCAAACAAAAAATAATATACTTCTAAAGTTCAGAATTAATTAGTTGTAAAGTCTTGTTTGCTGTCCATCCTAGATGTTGCGTTTCGACTTGCAACCGTGACTACCCTAACACCATCGCGATTTTTTTCAATAGTTCGACGTGAAACGCTAGTCACCAGGGGGAATTTGTGGATCCGGATGCGGAGGATTGTCAAATTCTATGTATTCGAGCAAATGGTCATAGGGTATGTTTGCCGTGAAGGGCGGCTCCGACAAAATGCTATTGTTATCTAAGTTTATCATCTCAACATAATTAGTGCAGCCAAAATTTATAGTGGGTTTTTTGTAAGCTCTTAATTTTGTTGGGTCGTAAAGTGTTTCACGATAGTACAAAATTTGGATCTGGTATATGCGCCAAATTTGATTCCGAGTGATTTGATAATGTAATATCATTAGCAGAAGAACTAATTGATATAGCAGATGACTTCATAATTAAAAGAAGCTTAAATTTTCTTTAAAATGTTAGAATCGCGAAAATCAGAGACACACGCTTCTTTCTTGAGTAAAAACTTCTAACTGCAATATTGTATCAAAATAATTCAAAACCTTGGTTTCGGAAACAATTGTTTCATTAGTAATTCATCAGCGTTGCTTTGCTTTCTCGGAGAAGTTGATAAAATCATAGCAAACAAATAAAAAAAAAAAAAACACGTGCAAATCAAACAAACAATCGACAGTGTACCAGAAATTGGATTGATTTTTACAAAATACAATATACGAAAAGTTTCTCGTTAAAAACCGGAAGCTCGATTTGGATTTTAGACCCATGGTTTCTTGGGCAAATTTTCTTAGAATTCATCGTAGTTTACGATTTTGATAACCGCTTTGTCGACAAAAAAAATTGACCCACTCTAATAAACATATGTATGTATGCTTCGTTTCCTGGATTCTTGTGACTTAGCTGCCAGTATACATAGATACTACTCAATTTTGATTCAATTGAAAAAAACATTCGCCTGAAATTCTTCGCTTTAGTCACATCCTTTCCAGTGATCGTTATATTGTTCGTGCTTGCCTGTGCGTTTGTGTGTCATGAGCATCAAGACAGACAGTGAAGCAAATTTTTACAAGAAGCATGTAAAAAAAAGTTCAAATTTTGCAAACAACACCCACCTTTGTTATGAACTCGTTTAAAAAAATGTCAAGTAAAAATTACGCGGATAAACAAACAAAGAAAATGTTTATTTCAAGCTTACACTTTGGACGCCACCAATTTTTTTCGCAAGACATTTCTATAACTCCAATATACCATCGGCAAACTTACAATAAAACGTATCAATTCTGATTATTTTATTTATAAAAATGCTATTTCTGGAAAATGAAAAAATAAGTGTCACTCATCGTAATTTTTAAACCTTTCATGGAAATAATATACTAACTTTGGTCTGATGTGTTTAAGTACCAGAACGATGTGAGTTAGATTCATCAAAAAGTATACCGATCTGATCAGGGTTATGAGCTGACTTGATATAGCCATGCCCGTCTCTCTGTCAGTCTGTCCATCTGTTTGAACGCAAACTAGCCCCTCAGTTTTTGAGCTATTTGAATGAGACTTTGGCAGTAAAATGTCATTTTATAATTTATTAGACATATATCTGAACCGGCCAGTTTGGGGGACTTTAACGTATTATTAGCCGATTGTTCAGATATTATATTTTGCTTTATAACTCCTTTATTTAAACAGCAAGAAGCTTGAAATTACGCAAGAAGGTCCGCTATTCTATGTTCTTTAAAAGCAATTAAAATCGTGCAGATCAAAGATATATAACATATAGCTCCCATACAACCGATTGTTTAGATATTTCATTTAGCACGAAAACCCCTCTATTTAAGCAGCTAAAGTCTTTTAAAATTTTGCACAAATAATAGCTATTATGAGAATTATTTTAGCAGTGAAAATAATTGAGATCGGATATGTAGAACATATAGCTGCCACACAACACAGTTCAGATATTGCATTTTGGGACAAAACTTCTTCATTTAAACAGGTAAAGACAGGTAGCAGTGAAAATTATAAATATCGAATAAATAATACATTTGGCTCCCAAACAATTCTTCTATTCATGAAAGGTATGAAGCCTTCGGGATAGCCGAAGACAACTTTTTTTTACTTGTTTTTTATTAAAATAAACACAAATAATATGTATTAAAAATTGCAATTTCATGTTTTCTCGTTTCAATCCTAGATAAATTTTTAGCTTACCACAATATTTGTCACCCACAAATTGATACATTTTTGTTATTAATTTGTATAGTTTTTAATATTTTTCAATTAAAATATAGTTAGTGCTTTTACAAAAGCAACAAAGACTTCGTAGGCAATTTGAAATAGAAAGTTTAAATTGGCTTAATAGCAACCTTTTATTTTCTTACAATATTTAACTGACACTCTTTCGAAATTGAAGACATTCCGGCAATGAGTAAAAAAAAAATTTTTCAAACATTTCTGAGGCTTGAACTTTATATTACTCAAATTAAGATCGAAATTATTATAAACTTTTATTTAATTCTTATATACTTTGCATAAAGTTTTAAACGCTGTTGTGGTGGAATTTTGCTTAGGTAGATAACTGCTTAGTTGAAAAAAATTATATATTTCATTTAAAAAATTCTTAGGTAAGAATTGTCAATATATGTGTCGTATAGTTCGAATATGCACTTTGGTGTGATATATAACTTTTAAAAATTAACAAGTTTTTAGCGCAAACCCGTTACCTTTAGCGGACACCCTGCTTCGATTCGAGAAACATTGGAGTTTTCTTCATTTTTCTTTTCATTTGCTTGTCATATAATAAACTTCTTTTGCACTAATGTTTATTTGAATTTTGTTTCAAACCAAGCCGAATTGAAAAGATATGTTGTACCCCACGAGGTCACCGCAAATTTTTGTGTCATTAGCAAATTAAGAATTTGTTTGTGTTTTGTTCTTTTTTTTAGTTACATAAATAACATTATTCCTAAAAGGCAAGAAATATATAATAGCTGTGTACATTTAAGACAAATCTCCCTTTTGAAAATAGTTAGATGAATATTGATTTTAATATTATTAAAGTATTGATACACATTTCTACTTTTAAGCACGCTCGTTACACTGTGTGGCGCCTTTGAACATCTGACACGAGATAAACTCTTAGTGTGCGGCTAAAAGAACAACTACATAAAAATGTACATTGTATGTACATACATTCAAATACATACTTACGTATACAAAGTGTGCCTTCAACTATTGCCGCCACATGTGAGTTCCACATTGAATTCCTGATTATATACGAACTTTGAATGGCAGCTTCATTCTATATAGTGACAGCCGAACAGACAGATAGGCAATTGGAAGGCAGCGATTTTCTGTTTGCTTGCGACGTATCAAATGCCTGTTTCACTTGATTTTATTTATTTCTTACCTATCGTTTATCTCAATTTAACCTCACTTTACAGAGGCAGCTGTTGATGTGACTGATTCTGCTGCTGTGTGGCACTTGTCACTTTTCATTTGCGTCGCAATTATATTCACTCGCTGCTATGTTGGTGGTGTTGTATTCTTCCGATACACATTGTCGACACGATATTCCGGTGCAGATTCTTTGATCAATTCATGTGGTGATGTCAGAGACGTAGTAACGCAATATTTTTGTGGAAGGCGAAATCAAACCATATCAATTTACATGATTATAATAGCTTAAAGTCGTAACATATTAATAAATATAACGTTTAGCAATGTAACAAGTTAAAAAAATAATAAATCTTTTTACCTGGTTTTGCAAAATTCTTAGAGAAAACTTTGAATACATTTCAGCAGAAAATGTAGATTCCCATATACATATGTACTTATGTTCGCTTTAGCAAATAAGTAAAGTGTTGAATTTTTATGACTAATTAAATATGTTTTCCAAAAACTCCAAGGCAACTTGATATTGAAATAACAACGAATTACAATTTCCACTGGCGTATGACAGTCAGACTGGTCCAAGCGGGTATGGATCTTCAGTTTTCTTTGCTCAGAAAGATATTCGAATAAGATATATTCAGCATTATTTATAGCGATTACAAAACCTCTTTCCAATTTCGCATCAGAACGGAGTGCATAGTTCGTTTGCACCAAAAGCCTCACTGCCTGTTTTACACTCGCGGCTGTTGATCTAGAAATCTAAGAAAAGTAGAGCTGTTCGGAAGGAGTAATTTTTCAATATTTTTTTCATATATCGCTTTAATAAAAATTTATTTCTATCGTGATGACACATGGCTCATCGATAATTACTGAGCTCGGTCTTACGTACCATCTCGTTAGTCACAGAAAAAATGGATTTAATGCTGCATGTGTGGCTATGAGAACGTGATTGTTGCTGTAAGTGCGATGTGGATGAAAAACATAATCGCAGATCCCTCAATTGGTGGTTCAACGTTCTTTGGTACAACATAAAGACGGACACGCAAACATTGAGCTTTATTGTGTAAGCGCCAAATATTTATTAAAACAGTTCGCGATTTCTTGATCAGACTAACGATTCGCAGAGAGTATCAAACCCACTAGTTTACATATTTTTAAGTAACTCCAATATAACAGTTTTAAAATATATCAATTAGCTGTACGGCAAAATGTGCATATTAGCCGCTCCCCACTCCTCTCTTCGCAATTGCAACGTTCCTGGTAGATGCATGCAAAATTGTATAATGACTCATGTAAAATTGAAATGGAGCTCCTTGGAGGGATATACGAAAAATGAGAATAAAGTAAAAATATGTAGAGGTTGTTAAGTCTGAATTTCCCTGGCGTATTTATTTTCTATAATTGATATCTTACCAAATGTAGTCAAATAAGTTTCTTTTGATTGAAAATACTAGCATTGTGTTTGACATATTCTCTGCACAATGTAAACATGTCAAATTTCAATTAGTGTCAACACATCAAAAATATTTGTACGTGTGCTCATTTTTGTATGTATTCGTACGTGCATTCTTAGGCGTAATTGTACTTTCATGTATCAAGTGGAGACTGTCGAGCGTTACTCCAAGAAAAATCCATTAGTGACAATGACAGCAAATCCAAACCACTGATTTACTCACCCCATCTCCCTTCACTCAACCTCATCGTCGAGCATCAGCGCACTATTTGGCTGAGGGAACGCTTCAAATCATTTGCAAGTAAACGGCAAAGTAAAATTTTCTCAAAGATCCAATAAAACCAGTTTGTTTTTCAATATTTTGCCTTTTGAAGCTATGCCCAGCCTCTTATGAACAAGATGAAAAATGTTGCTAATCGAAGAAAATTTTTTGCTATCCTCTTTATCAAAGACACACATTTCACAAATTATAGCACAACCACATATTGTCGCATTTGGAAAATTTTTTAACTATATATAAATTGTACAATGATATAACAAAATTTTATCAAAACTTTGACCTTTTTAAAGGAATTTTTTTGATCATACAGTTTTGTAGCCCAGTTAATTTTAGTTTAACAAAGAGCTGACTTCTTGAAAATAATTTTACTTTATTCCCAAAAAATTATCAAATATTAACATTTCTCGCTCCGAAATTATTGTTATTTAACCCGTCTTGATTGTTTGAAAAATTAATATACTTATTAGCGTTCATTAACTTATTATTATTCTTTAAGTTTTTTAAACAATTGAAAAGTTGTTTCAAATATTACAACGTTGTTAGAAATATTTAAAAAAGTACATAAATATAAATTTAATAGATATTCATCGAAAGTGTATTTATTGGGGATTTCTGAAGGGAGTTATTCTTATTCGATAATAAAATATATACTTACTTCTAACGACTTTACAGTAATGCTTAAAAAAATTATTTTTCACATGAAAAAATCATAAGTAACTGCAAAGCCCTAGGGGTACTATTAAATATTAATCAATGTTATTTAATTCAGTTATGGAGGCGTGCGGATAAAAATTCATAAAATTGAATTCATTGTGTTGTTGTGGTCGAACCATCCTCCTACTGCTGCCCTCTGTTGGATTCATCTTGATTGCAACTATTTTTTTGGTTTAAAAAATAAAGATTTACCTAACTCGGGAGTTAAATTTTTCGAAACTCTCTCAAGCTAACTTTGGATCAGAACAACACATGAAAGGTCCGCTTTTCTATTCATTTAAAAAAGCAAATAGTTATAACATTACTAGAGGCAGTCAATAACTTTTTATACAAAAGCGAATTACTTAGTTACTAAAAAAAACTGTGATAATAAAAAAAACCGACAGCAGTTAATACATTTGTTATTTAGAATGGATAACTGTTGACTTCACGGTTATGTGGAGCGTCCTGATGAACAAGTATTTTCCCTCGATCTAACCAAGATCCACACAGTTTAACATTACTAAAAAATACTTTGGTATGATAATAAGAAAATAATAAGCACAAATGGGCCATTTTTAGGTAGGGTAGGTACTGCCTCTTTGTAGTGCGACTTTTTTAACCTGATGCTGGAGAAGATAATTCGAGCCGCCGTACTAAATCGGTCAGGCACCATATTTTATAAGAGTGTTCAACTGCTGGCGTAGGCCGATGACATTGATACCATCGGCCTTAACAACCGCGCATTTAGTTCTGCCTTCTCCAAACTGGATAGAAAAGCAAATCGAATGGGTCTGAAAATGAACGACGGCAAGACGAAGTATCAAACATCACTGTTGACAGTTAAATCTATGAAAAGTAGAGGACTTCGTTTACTATGTAAGTAACCACGATTAACATCAATCATAATGTCAGCCTCGAAATCCAAAGTACGATCGCTCTTGGCAACAAGTGCTACTTCGGACTGAGTAGGCAACTGAGCAGTAAAGTTCTCTCTCGACGGACAAAAACCATAATGTATAAGTCTCTCATCATGCCCGTCCTATTGTATGGCGCAGAAGCATGGACGATACAGATATCTGATGAGAAGGCTCTAGGAGTGTTCGAGAGAAAGATTCTCCAAAATATTTATGGGCCTTTACGCCTTTGCGATGGCGAATACCGTAGAAGAAGGAACGATGAGCGGCTTCGCTGGCTCGGTCATGTCGTTCGAATGTATGAAAGCGCTCCAGCTCTGAAAGAATTCGACGCCGTACCCGCCGGTGGTAGCAGAGGAAAAGGGAGGCCTCCTCTGCGTTGGAAAGACCAGGCGGTAAGGGACTTGAGAAGGTAAGGGACCTGAGAAATAACCGGCTAAGCTCTGCCAAAATCGCATAGGCGGTTACAGCGCCAATGAAAAAAGAAGGTGAAGCTAGGTGTGGCTGATAACCAGCGATATACTTAGGCCCATTAGTTATAGGCCCGTTATACCATCAGACAGCCTTTCACTCCCCCTTGCAAAACCATCTGGAATTCATGACGGATCTCGTCAAGCACCTTGGGTATATATCACGAGGTCGCCAAAAAGAGGCGCCTTAAGGAAACGTAGCCTACTTCTAGCGTAGCCATTTTTTGTAGAGATAGGCTGAGCTCACAGCTGTAAATATTGCTTCTAATCACTAAAGATAAACACATCCCTGCCACTAAAAAGGGGTTTGAGCAAGTCCGTAACCTCTTTAAAAGAAAACTGCAGCTTAAAAAAGACCGCAGTAGTCTGGTAATCAAAAGGGAACAGCTCAGAGATAGGTCCCGTAAAAAAATACTTCTCCTCCCACTCTGCCTTTCTGTTTCGAACCACCGGTAAAGACCGTAAGGCTCCCACGTGGAGTATAGAAATGTCTTGACCACTCCTCCCTGTCTGGGGTTTTCATATTTAAATTACAGAAAATATCAAAAATCTAGCAAAATTAATAAAACAAAGTGGCATTTTACTTTCAAGAGAAGCTGCAATTCCTTGCTAAGCTTAAGCTGAATGAAATTTTTAAGTAGCTTGTTTTATTATTATTTGGAATTTAATTCCTTAATAAATAAAGCCGTAACTAAACATTCTACAACTCATTACAATGGCCTTGGTCATTCGATTACAATCTTCTTAAAAATAATAGATTGCAAAATTTTCGATTAAAGCACAAAAATAACTATTAAAAGTAAAAGGTGTTTTTTTAGACATTTTTTCATTTTCGAAGAAATATGCACCAATGATTCCCTCTGCCAATGGAGCATACCAAACAGTGACTTTTTGAGAATGTAACGGCGTCTCAACAATGGTTTGTGATGATCAAGCCGAATGCGACAGTTTTGTTTATTAACGTAGCCATTCAACCAAAAGTGAGCTTCATCGCTGAACAAAATTGTCTTGTGAACGTGCGACGCGCTTGATGGTCGTTTGGGTTGTTCATTATAAAATCGCAAACCAAACTGTGTATAAATTAATTAACAACTGTCAAAAATACCAACTCCGAAAAAAGTTATCGCCTCATTAAAAACCACACGTCGAAAAAAACACCCTTTATTATTAAGATAACACTAGACATTTGATTTTGAAGAAGCAATCAAGATTTCTTGTATTCGTATTGACAACATTGTGTTGGTGCCTGGATACTGGCGATTACGCAAGCAGCCACGCCCCTATTTTTTCACATTAAATGTTAGGCACGTGCAATGTATTCATATGTTAAACATGATTTAAAAGTAATGCGTTAAAAATAAGTTTATGCACAAAATCATCTCAACCGCAGAGTGTCAAATGGCGCACAGCTGATTTGCATTAGATGCGCTTTGGTTTTTCAAATGAAATATTCAAAAGAGTTGCACCAAATGATCCATGCCATATGCCATCATGCACATACATGCACAATATTTATATGTATTCTGTATGTGCAAATATTCCACACACGCACATACTCAACTCACACTCAACATAAGGTGCCGCTCCAAAGCGGCTATAGTACTTGCTGTCAAGGAACCACATGTGACATTGCTGCTTTTACTTTTTATTAGTCGTGTATTATTTCAAATCCACATCCATTTGTAGACAAAGCTGCATGTGGCTTGCGTCGCGAGGTCTGGCAGTGCAACATGTGCAGCATAATATATGTATGTATGTATATACAATGTATATATAAATACGCCTGGGTATATGCATTTGTGCTCTTACTGCGTTCATATCACTTACATTTACTTTGGTCGTGGACTCCAATTTTTTTCATCCGTTCGCTACAGATTTCAAAGGACATTCGTATGAGAGAGTACCTTTTGTACACACACAGCGTTGGAAGTATTTACGTAGCAACTGCCGCAGCGCATGACGTGCAAACAACGCCCCTGTTTCACACTTGGTTGCACTAAATTCCTACTCAAAAATCGCGCTGCAGGAACTCTGCTCGCTCGTCCCTTTACTAATAAATTAGTTTACTTTTTCATTTTCGTTTGTTTGAAGTATGTCAATTTATTTCGAACGTTTGCATGCTGAGAGGGACATTTGAATTAAGCGCTCTTTCACTGGAAATCAAATTTTGAAGTCAACAGAAGAAGAAAATGTAGTTAGCAGAGTAGTTTTTAGTTTTTTAATATATAAAAAATATATTTAATGACACACATTCTTTTTCCCTCGATTTACTTTATTATAATTTAGTTCTAATAATTTAAATTAATTGAATTTGAACATATATGTATGTATGGTTGAATGAAAAAGAGAACAACTTTGATGCGATGTATTCAATGGGCGTTGGGTCTTGGTGTTCTTTTACCCTTAAATTCAAAAGTCACAATTTTAGACCAGTTGGCATTCATTAGTTTTAAAATAAAGCATCTAGTCTCAAAATAAAGCCTCTAAATTGTGACCTAGTGATGAGCAGGCCACTGAATTCGGGATAGCAAAGGTGCAGAAAAGCGGCCGAAGAAGCATTACCAAACCCCAAGTTTAGTTAGTTGTTTAAGTTTAAACTGATTTTTATATGCATGTAAAATAGACCGTCATTAGGGCTTTTTTGTTGTTGTGATTTTGGATGAGGGGGGGTGCCAACGGTTCCTTTTCCCAAAAAAATGATTGTGGCAAAATTTTATCCAACTCGGTTCGGGGGAAGTGGTGCCTCAAAGCCGCCTAAGTTTCGAAAAATCAGCATTTTTTCAAAAAAATTGACTTTGGCCTTGAATAACTCAACTAATATCAATTACTCATAAAAATTACATTTGAGAGAAATGAAGAAAATGAAGTACTTTTTCCATAGAAAGTTTTTGATTATCTTCAACTGTTTTCTAATTATACCACTAGCAACAACATTTGCGCCTTTAAAAAGCTCGTTTTCAAAACGTTTTAATTTTTTTTATTATTTGTATTAGAAAGGTTCTTATTATAACAATGTATTAATAGTTTGTATTTAATAAAGTGTATTTGTTGCAGTCAGGAAACCTGCGGCGATAATCTTGAACCACTTGTAGTATGTATTGTTTTTGTTCTTAATTTTTCGATAACATAGAATTATAATCTTGTATCAATTTAACCCCTCTTTCTGCCGTATCAATCACTACTTTTATTCCTTTAATTTTTTCTATTGCCTCATTATAATTTTCATCTACATCCCACTCTGATGGTGGCTTTTTTAAAAAGTTAATATTTATATTAAATCTTGTGAAGAAATTTAATGTTTTTTTCAAAACAATCTGTTCGATGCCCTCTTCCAGGATTTCAAAAATCGTGACATTAGCCTTTTTATCATTTTGTTCAGATGGTGTTTCTCTATTTAATTTCTCTATCATTTTTAGCTTTGTCTCAGAGCATACGTTTGAATCGAAAAAGGCAAAGGCGACAGCTTCTGAACTTAAATACCAAAGATGCCTACAAAATTTATCAGAAGCTACTGTCTCTTTTTTCTTTTGTTCTTCTGTCTTTCAAGCTGAGTTTTTTTGCAGATTGTGCCATTCATTATACAGTTTCTCTTCTCTAGTTGGAATTCTTGCTTTTTGCCAAAATATTTGCACATCTTATATTGTTAAACGCGCACTTTCCTTAAGACTTAGCTTAAGAACACGCGAATTAAAAAATATAATTCTCAAAACTTCTTTCGCAGACATTAATTTACTACTCATCAATCTATTTGAATAGTTTCCAATTAAATAAATACGCTCACGTAAAACCATAGACATTTTCACTTATTTTTCCGATGTTAACACTCTTATTGACGATTTTGCACTGAAAGATTTAGCAAAGAAATATTGTAATATTTTGCTCCAAAAGAAATAAGTAAAAAAAATTCTAGAAATCCTCGGAAAAAAGTCAACAACTTGCGAAATAATTTCTTGGAAATTAACATCAACAAGGAGGCACATCAAATCTGTTAGTTGCTGTGAAATAAAATGCGCATATTAGTGATGGGAAAAGTATCGATACGTATCGACAACAATAATAGTATCAATAAGGTATCGATAATCGATTAATATCGTTAAGTCACAGGAGTATCGAAATTTTTAGTATCGCTCATTAAATCCAATGCTTTGAAGCATCTGATAATTCCAGCTACGCCAGTTTCATCAAGTATCGCTACTATCATCAAGTATCGATAGTATCGACAAATGTCGACAAGCTCGATATTTGTCGACAAGCAAAATTGACGATATTTCCCATTACTAAATAGTTTTTGTAATAATATTCATCTTTAGATACAACCAGAAACATATATAGGTCTACTAATAAATTGCTAGGCGCAAATTTTGTTGCTAGGGGTATAAATAGAAAACGGTTGAAGATAATCCAAAACTTTCTATGGCAAAATTTCTTCATTTCTCTCAAATGTAATTTTTATGAGTAATTGATATTAGCTGAGTTATTCAAGGCCAAAGTCATTGAGGCACCACTTCCTCCGAACCGAGTTGGATTGGAAGTGTGTTTCTTCTAAGTGGCAGGGTAATGTACAAACATTGAATCGAACTAATTTTACCAGATATTTTTTGTTTTCGATTCTCGGTCGACTTCATTAAATTCTAAAATCATTGAAATTTTTGTTTCATCTACGACATATAAATCTAAGGAGAAGTTCAAACACTCATTTACATATGCAGTACTGTATTAAAATATTTATTAAACAAAATTTTTGGTTAAGTACTAAAAGATAATTTTGAAAAGAATTAAACATGTTATCTAATTTTGCTAAAAATATGAAAACATTTAAATATTTTGCTAGTACTAAACATTCAACTCTGTATTTAATACAACACATTATTCAAAAATTTACAATTAAAAAATATTTTAAGCACAAGTTTTTCCTTCGAATTATAGGGTTATCATATTTGCAAAAATTGCAGAACCATAATGCATCTTTTTCCGCCCGGCAAACCGTATTTGAAGCATTAATAATGACAAAGAAGTAAGGTTTTTATACAATAATAAAAACGGGCTTTACCCCGCCGACTTATGGCGAATTCCTGCATCTCACTATGTAATCACACCACTATTCCTTACTAAACGTGGCACGAGCATTGACTGTGGTCAAAATATGATTTGTGTTAAAAATTTTCGTGAAAAACTTTCTTAAATTCTTATAACTTTTGAACGGAAAACATCACTAGTATTTATAAGCAAGGATTCTCTTTAAGCTGTAAATGCAATGTAGATATATCCATTCAGACTTTGGAAATGATAACATCATAAACCATAAACATTAAAAAATTGTTCAAATTATTCAAACCCTTTATCAACATTTAAACCGCAAGCAACTTTAGATTAGGTGCTCATTTTGAAAACATATCAAAACCAGCTAAGTGGTATGACTAGTCCAAAGCAAAGCTAACAAATACTGTTGGTTATATGGAGCAAAATAAAATCTCTCCATACCAAATATGGTTTTAGGACACTTTGCCGCTTCTTCAAGAGCAGGGACCCGGACTTCTATAACTTTTATAATAAGTCGTTATTATTGGACTTTTATTTTACTTAAAATAAAATAATCGGTATCCCAGACTTTTATTTTTTTAGTCAAGTATTAACTGTTAAACTTTGCCAAATATTTTTTTTGGCCGAAATAAAAGTCCTTGCCTAGTTACAACAAACCGTTTATTCAAATTAACCAAAATTTGTATAATTTTTGATATCATTGTTTATTATTAAGAAATACTTCTATTGCGACCTTAAAAATATTAAATATAACATATCTGTTATGCCTTGACTAAAAAATAAATGTATGGATATTTCAGTAATTATTGAAATTTTTCATTGATAACTTGATAACTTTCTTCACTGTCACACTAATTTGCCCGGACTCCTATAACATCGATACAAATTAATTGTAATGTCAGCATGGTAAAAAAACTTACTAAGGAGAGTCCATTTTCTATATTATATTATTTTATTCTTGCGCTCATATCTTCCACATTACTTCAGCTCACACAATAAAATTCACGTTTGTGAAAGGAATATTAAATCTAATACTGTTAAATTAATTTTTTTTAATAAGCGAATTAAAGAAAATAGTGGCGGAACATATGTTGTTAATGTAGGGATATTCTGTCGAAAATGACAATAAATTCTTAGTAATTTTTACATTGTCCTATAGCTTTCAAGTATAACTATAACCTTAAGCAGCAATCTCCCTGAACAAATATATTTACTGCAATAGCAGTTAAATTTTTCCAAAATACATTTGTTTGACTCCTTGCTACAGACAATGACTAAAAAATACATATTTAGTAGTTAATTGAGCATTTATTAGATTTTTTAAAAAGATAAGCAATCGAAATTTCTTATAAAATCGCTATGTGAGTATATTTGTCATCTAAAAGCGCGCTTTCGCTCATGTGTATCAGCAGTAGGTTAGGTTAGGTTAGGTTTAAGTGGCTGTCAGCGTTAACACTGACACACCTAGGCCATTGATAGGCCTATTGTGATACCACATGGATAAAAGATCCCCTTGCTCGAACCATCCTGAATCTTCTGCATATTTTAAAATTCTTTAGCTTCTACACTGGTCAGGTCGCTTAGGTCGTTAAAGAACGCAGATCCTAAGACTTTCATTCTTATCCTCCATAGTGCGAGACATAAAGAAAGTGCCTTATGGTTTCGGGCTCTTCCGCATTTCTGCAGCTCCTGCAGAAGCCATTACAGGGGGCACCCAGTCTCCCCGCATGCTTTCCGATCAGTACGAGACCTGTTATAAGTCCTAAAACTAGGTACAGGTTTACTCTGCTCTGCAAGAGCAGACCCTGTGATTTTTTGACGTTCCACTCAGGCCACATTTGTGTTGACCTAATGCAGGTAGCGAGCGGCATACCTAAACCCATCCCACTTGACGAAAGCGGGATGGATATACCCTCTCTTGCAAGCTCGTCCGCCGTTTCATTACCTTGTATGTTGCTGTGCGCAGGTACCCATAAGAGGTGAAAGACATACTGCTCAGCCATCTCGTTAAGAGATTTGCGGCAGAATACCGCTGTTTTAGAATTGCTGATGACCGAATCCCGTGCTTTGAGTGCAGCTTGACTGTCGAAAAATATGAAGACTTCTTCGCATCTGATATGGCTATCGATTACTCTCTCTAAATTCTTAAGTTGGAAGGAGGAAAGGCTTATAGGACTAAAATATTTGGGCTTAACGTGGGATATCTTCCCTGTTTTACGGATAAAGACTACCCGCGATTATTTCCACATGGTTAAAGCTTAGCACCCCTACATATATGGCATACAGCCAGTTTGCGCTTAATTCCAGTGATTGTTGGATTGTTGTAGCTACACCGGTGAAATTTCATCTAGACCGGTGAATTTATAAGATTTAAAGGACTCTAAAGCTCAGGTTATTTTCTCCTAAGAAAGGAAGTCGGTATTCACCGACTGATAGCGTGGGGAAAGTGTGTTTTCAGGAGAAGGCCCAGGCTATTCTTACCAGACTGCGTCGACGTCCCGTCACACTTTTACAAGCATCTGGGAGCTACACGAGGTGAACAGGAGAGAACCTTTCTGAGTTTTGATCCCTCAGACACGGCTTCCAGGGAGCCATAGAACTCCCTCCATGAATACCTCTTCGAGTGTCATACTAATTTTGCATATTCTCTCAAGTGTGACCTATAAATTTCCCATAGTGTGTCACTTTGGTTCCTTTTAGCGCAGTTGCAGGTGTTTTGGCAAAGCTTGCGAGCCTTGTCAATGTCAGTATTCTACCATGGTGGTTTCTTCTTTCCTCTCAGTTTCTTTATGGGGCAGACCAGTTCTAATGCTGTGGTAAACTGCCCCACCATACAATCTAGCTCACGTGGGCTAACCGGTACTCTTACTCGTATGCCAGAGATACGCTTTTCAAATTCCAACCTATATCTAGACCAATCGGCATTTTTAAGATATCTTAATGGTTCACTCGTAGACGGAGGAGTGCTCGTCGAGCACTTCCCAGTTCATGATCACATCCTCTGCTTTTTCCGAGACGAGGGTCACGTCCAAAACTTCGCTTATACTTCGAGTAACAAATGGAATTAGGGAAGAAACATAAATTTGAATGCAGGCCCTATATTTCCCAGTAGTTGCCCCACCTACCAGTGTGTACTCAGCAGCCCAATAATCCAAGTCTCCTGGAGTAGGGCGATGTCTGATGCTCGCTTGTTCGCTAACTGAAGCAGCAGTGCTGCGGACGCTACTTTGCAATGGAGCGGGCGCAGCTTAATATCAGTGCCACTTGATACGTCGCTTTCGTTGTGAGCTCGACCTTCACCACCTTCCAGTTTCCAGCATGGTTGAGCTGGGTTGAAAAGCCGGAAAATCGCGAAAAATTTTTCTGGCTCAGCGGGTCTCGCTGGCAGCGATACCTTCGCCCTAGGCCTGGATGGAGTACGTCGTCCAAGCCACGACCTTTGCAAGATGGAGGTGGCCCAGAATTTGCTTGAAGTACGCTCACTTCTATGGTAAACAACTGCGATCGCAACCACATCCAGTGCGTCCGCAGCACCGGTTCGTCTTCCTGGTCCCGTGAACCCTAACCTTCTGATGGACCATGAACCCTGACCTTTGTTGGTGGGTTTTGCACTGCCTTTAGTGATCTGTTGAGCTTAATTGGTGCCTTATGCTAACTGGAGCGGCTAGCTGAAAGTTAGGCACAACGGTCTATGCCGTAGGTGTATCAGGTGGCGCCCGAGAAGCCCGACAACTGGTATTGGCTTTCTCCATGGAAGCTGGCTGCATACAATGACCGCCTCCTCCAGTGCCAGGAGTGTTTTTCAGAAACTTGCCGCCCCCTTTACGCTTAATGGGGAGTTCGCACTTCGACAGCGCCAGAAGTTTGCTATCCCCTTTTGGCTTAGCCCCATCGTGGCTAGTCGAAGGACGCTGCATCGCACGGGCCTAGTTTTTCTTGGGCTACTGCCCTTCCGACTTTTTACGAGCGCCGGTCTCGTTGTTGTTCTTATTTAAGGATTTTATCTCCATTGCTAAATCCCACTAGTGACGGAAAAGGGGTAAGTCCGCCCCGGGCAGAGATCCGCGTAGCCCGGGGTACGAGACTGGGCTATTTGGTTGCCCCCAGCCAGGCTGGTCATCGGCATCGCCTCGAGCGAGCCCCTACCTCAAAATCTCGATCAAGAACCATTTCCATGTGACAGATCTATCAGGAAGCATAAGCACATAGCACTGATTCCTAAGGTTAGCTGAGTACCTTCCCAACATCGTAAGGGATTGCTCTGTAGTACTCATTACCAGTCGGCACACTCGCGGAGGGTTCAGTCAGAATTTTCGCCAATAGCAGTGTGCAGTAGTATATCTCATGAGGTATTTGCAGTTTTAAAAATTTGATTTTAAATTTCCAAACACAATTTTATTTTGAAAAAATTATCTTCAAAAACCAGCGAAAACAGCTCAAAACTTAAAATTTTTTTGAAAATAATATAAGGCGTGATTTATGTGACCAGCAACTTAAGATAATAGATTATTTTTTATGAAAGAGTTAGAAAACCTAAATGTCTATATTGGCTTGTGAAAATCTATCTTGGCTTGTTTATTGAAGTCGAGGCATTGCCAGTTCATTGTATTATTTCATTCACAATAGGTAGATTATTGCAAAAAAATAATAGTTGGCAATAACGATACAGCTTATTTTAACACATGAAAATATAAGCAAACCAAAATTTAAACTTTTTATTTTTTCTGTTTCTTGGTATTACATTCTCAACCTTAAATAATGAAGAGAATGACAAAACTATGAACTTATTTCCATTTAAGAAGTTTCACTTCCAAATATATACTTGTACATATGAACATACCTACACACAACTGTGTTATATGTACTTAAAAAGTTCATTTCCGTCAACTAATAAAGTGTACTCAATTTAGGTTTAATTCACTTATAAATTAAAAAATTTCAATGCACGGTAAATTCCCGTCTAGAGAATATAGCACAATTACTAATTCACTATATATTTGATAAGCGAGTTGAGTGTATTTGACATAACAACTTTTACAAAAATGTTCATTTGTGTTCCCATTCCGCTGTGCCATAATCCAGTTTACAAAAATCGCCCATCGAGAAAAAATCATGCCGCTATTAAAAGCTGTCATGCTAACAGCAACAACAACAGCAACTTTGACTACTTGACTCAATTCACAATTTGTCTCAAGTGTGATTGTCATTTTCATTACGTCAAGTTGAACAACGCTCGCCGCTACGGCGATGCTTATTCTGACCGCCCACAATATCTACTATGGCAGTAGAAGCAATCGACATGCCTCCCGCAACTATGCAAACAGTACTATTTTCAATTCCATTTGCTTGCCAGCACTCTGCAATAATAACTTGAAGATGACTACAAATAAACAGTTAGGCAACAATAACAATTGCGACTGGAAACCAGAGCTAGCAGTAGCAGAACGCCTTTTATCAACGTCATCATCAGCGGCATCAGCTGCAACATCAATGCCACAAAATGTCTTGTTGGATTTCTTTAAATCAGCCACCCACCAAAGTGCCAACCCTTCTCAAACCTCCCAAGCTTGCTATCACTAGATTTTATTGTAGTTCCCAAACAGTTGTTGTTACTTTCTCAATGCGAACGATTTCTGTTTTCATTCCAATTGTTAAAATAACAAAAGAAAAGTGAACTCCTACGAGTGCTACGAGTATTTAGAGCATCAATATAGTTATGAAGCAAACGCAGCAGATGGAAGCTTCTATTTAGTCCTCTAGCCCACTTGTCGAGAAGAATTCCCAAACACTGATCGCAGTAACTTCAATCCGACACAAAAAGCTGTCAAGCACTCAAATTGATTGACTAACTGACTGGCTGAGCGACCAAGAGGTTGAGCTGAGTTGAGTTATGTAGCGAGTGAGCGAATGACTGATTGCAAGACATCACTGCAGAAACATACAAACATACGCAGATATGTACGAGTACATATATACGCCCTCTTGGTTGGATTGCAAGAATAGCGCGGTTGCCTTGACAAGTTGCATGCGCTTTTCTTGTACTCGAGCTGTTCTCGTATACTGGGCTATGTGCCCAATCGCTGGCGTTAATAGGTTTTATGAGTCATCACGAAAAGCGAATGCTGTTGGTAGTTTTCTTCAATGATTGAACAAAACTGTGCATTGTGCCATCAAACTGTTGAGTATATTAAAAGCAGAATTGCGATAATTATTTGTAACTACCCAGTCGGATTTGTGTAGTTTTTTAAACCAGCTAATTACAACTGAATATTGGAATATCGGAAATGTATTTTTTTGAATCTAAAAATAGTTAATACTGTTTTTGTTTGTATATATATAACCATAAATCTGTCGCGATTTGTTTGCGAACTATTTATTCCCCAAAAGTTACAGACAATACATACGCATGTATGTATACAAATTTGGGAATATCAGAGGATATGAAGAACATTTGTAAAAAATATAGATTAAGTGCGGTCAATGGACGCTTCAGGCTTTCCACTTAAATGAAAAATTTAAGAGTATCACTAAATTGGAAAAATACGTGGAGAACTCACGTCGCACAGTAAGTAAGTGGGAGAATATTTTAGATACGGGTACGCTTATACTACCAAAATAGAACGCAAATGATATGAGGAACTTTAATTTCAGTTTTATTTGAACTTCGAAATATACATACAAAAAACAGCAATAATTAAGTAAACATAACAAAATGGCTCTTAAAAATCCAGTTTATAAAATAATTCAATTCAGATTAAGAAAAAACTATATACTTAACAAAAAACTTAGGGTTAAAAAGATATGAGTATATGAGATCACATTTTAATTACATTTTTAATATGGCTCTATAAAAGCATTTTTCTTCTTCTTTCTCCAAAAATGGAATGCAACTTGTTAGGTCCTTCTTCTTATTTAAGTCTAGTTGCTTTTTTGGAACAAGTCGAAATTCTTGTTTCCACATATTAAAAATATTTTAATATCTACTTTTATGTTTTCTTAAGTCTAAAATACTGTAGGTGGCATATTTAAATGATAACTTAACACCTACTTTAAACAAATATGATTTGGAATACATCAAAGATCTGCATTTAAAAAACTGACTTTAAAAATGTGACATTTATCGCAAATATCCTTTCTTGGTGCGTAGAAAGACAAATTAAAGCCTGTATTAAAAACTTTTCTGTATATATTTATACTAACTGGATTATTGGTAGTAATTTTATATGGCTCAAACATTTTTTGTACGCTCAAGTGGGCCTCTAAATATTTTCTCGAAGTAGTTGATCTGCAATAATGTGAGTCGACTGTGGGGAAACTTGAAATGTGGGTTTTCACCTCTATAATTCGATATTCTTCTGTAGGCTCTTTTCCATAATCTTTAAGTTTAGACTTAGCCTCTACAGTGTCAACTTCGTAATGCTTCGCAAAAAAGTAATATATAACTCGTTCAGAAATTGATAGAGTATTCAAGAAGTATTTCTTGCACACTTGCACGGTTTTATTATTTGATTTAAAATAAAAATGGAAGCTACTTTATTTTCTTGGCTGACCCTGTTCTTTGCAGTTTGATCTTCTGCGCTTAACCATGACCTTCCTAACGAAATTACCGTAAAATATTTGTTTTTCTGACGAGCTTAAACTCAAAAAATGGGAATGAATATCCTGTCTTTCGTTTTCAGATACTTTAGTTGTACATGTATAAAAACATGATTGGGAGCAAACCGGACCAAGAGCTCTTCCTGGCCTTTCGACGACTTTACTATTAACAAATGGCAAACCCCGTTCATGAAGGTTCTTTCGTATATTTTGTTTCCATAATTTAGTATTTCGCTTTCTTTTTCGAGACAGAGAGTACTCTGAATACGATGAAAATATTAATATAAATTAGAAAATTAAAGCTTGAAATAGTTTAAGAACAAGAGCTGACATAAAACGTGAAATTACTTACAGGAACTGCTAATGTCCGACGGCAATTCACGCAGTACACTTCCACTTATTTCTGGCGAAGAAATTAAATCGTTGCCAGCAGTTTCGTAATAGTTTCGTATTTCTTTTTTGGAACATATGTAACTCGGATCATTTCCCAAATTATCTGAAGAGAAATCAGTTTCCCTGCAAGTTCCAAGAATCTCATTTTGCATGCTAATTCATAGAAATTTTGTGGTTAGTTAGCACATTTGATTTCTAATCAAATACTCACTCGTAAACTTCTTGCGGCACATCAGGCGCAGGAGACTCGTCCGCACGCTTCGACATCGCGAACATTGTGTATAATAACAAGTGAGATATCTTTTCGATAAACGTCAAAATTTGGAACAGCTGAGATCACCTGTTTTTGCAAAGTTAATTCGCAATCCTGGCGTTCCTCCTATATTTTACCCGAATGCAGGGACGGATACAGGGAAGGGGTTCTGGGGGTCTGGATTCCCCCCAAAAAATCGGTAGTCTCAGAAAATTTAAACCGTGTTTTCAAATTCGTAGCACACACAAAAACTCACTCTAGACAAAAAAATTAAAAATTATTACCCAGTAACTGGAATACAAAGAATGCTTTTTTGCCGAAAAGTATATTTTATTCTAAAAGTTTATGACTTATCAAACCGCCTTCGTAATATGCAATTTTACCAACACATTTACCGGATTTTTCAAATCAGTGTTACATTGCCAGTCACGGAGGCTCCGAGTGAACGGTCCTTTTCTATTTTACGGAGACTGAAGACGTATCTCGAGATATTGAGGTTACTAGTGACCTAGATATTTTGGCAAAGAAAAAGAGGAGAATCTATGAAGCACTTTAAACCCCTGACGTTTTATGCTTCTACTGATTCAAATGATATCATAGCCTATCGATGGCTTTATAAAAACACAACATTCACATAGCATTTAAAACAGTAAACAACTTAGGACGAATACTACGGACAAGTACAAATATAGAGGACTCACTAAACAGCCAAGGCGTATACCAACTGACCTGCGAATGCCAATACAGCTACATAGGACAAACAGGACGTAAAGTAAGAACAAGGTTTCGCGAACACATAAGGGATTACAACAAGAAGTCACGGAAACCCACCACAACACCTGAATCTAACTTTGCAAATCACATGTTTCACAGCAAATGTACACCAGCAAACATTAAGAAAACCGTAAATGTATTGCATGTGCAGCAAAAGGTCGGCGCCTAAACGCACTGGAAACATGGAGATATACAAACAGAAAACATTTGACGGAAGAATAATAAACGAACAGACGAACACCAACTCGGACGTAAAATTTGAGCCATTTAAACTAGATACCGATACCTACGAAGGACAAAACACAATAAATACGGACCGCCAGACGTAAACTAAACAGAACGAAAGATAACACTAAAGATGGCACAACGCCGAAACCGGTTTGTTTCAAAACCAAATTGGACAAGGATCGACGGAAAATCGTTCCAAAATACATTATAAAAATGCATTCAACATTTTACCCAATATTATTATATCTATGTTTATAATGGATATTAATCAAATATCTCAAAATATATAAAATATCCTAAAAAAATGAAACCCCCCCAAAATATTTTCAGATCAGCTTTTTCCAACTTCGGGCCATTCGTAATTGTCGACATATTGGCGGCCAGCTTAGGTACCCTGTCAAACGTCATCTTAGGTATCCTGTCAAAAGCAACTGTCAAATAGAATATCACGCTTGTTGTTATACACAATGATCGCGAATGACACTGACATTGTTATGCTCAATGCTTTTACAATAATATGTACATACGACATATTTTTACAGAGCGAGATTTAAATTTTGTCGTATGTGTTAGCTGATCTGTAACATACAACATTCTTTTGTTGACACTTAGAAATACTTAATTTGTATAAAAAAATGTCGTATGTGCAAAACTTTTAAATTATACGACAAAATGCAACTAAACAGCTTGTGACCTTGCACATACGACAAAATATCTCGGAATACAAAGGATATATCTAGAAACTGATAACGCCGTTCAAAAGATCTGTTTTGATTTGGTATATCTGCATTATTATCTCAAAACAGCTCGATTTTCACATACGACAATCATTTATTCAGGCGACGAGACGTAAGTTTAGTATGCCTAATTGTATTTTTTTAAATAAATACATACATATGTATGTACATATTACTTGTATCAAAATTAAAAGCAATAAATTTTATAATTATATGTATGTAGCTCAAATATTTCCGTTAGACAAATCTGTTTTGCTTGATACATTCCCGCCAGTACGCGAAGTGGCGATTGCCTCCTTTCTACTAGCGACTTCGGTATTTTCTGGTAAGTACTTACTCGCTAGCACGTAGTAATGCAGCACGGGTTGTCTTTACATTTAAGAAAAACACAAATACAGTATAAAAATGCACTAACAAAGCACAAAGCTTATTTCGTTACAAAGCAATGTTATTTCTTTTATATTTTTTTGTCACATCATTTCATTCGCCACGTGTCTGCCAAGAAGGAAGTTGCTCTATGTAAAATCTTATGTTTTCAGATGTCATGCAACAGGAAAGAATACAATTGCTGAAAAACAATTTATATTTTATAAATATAAAATTATGTATAAACATTTTTAAAATTTTATTAATCATAATATTAATTATAATATTAAATCGAAATCGAAATGGGTGGTCACCTGCGACGTCGGTACTTACTGGCGGGAATGTACAAATTTGCAGCAGTAACCACTACATTGTCACGTCCACGAAAAATTTGTGGTGTTTCTGAATTTGAGCGGTATAGTTGTAAGCGGTCTTACGTACTTGTGTTTGCATAATGTATGTATAGAAGAAACCATTTGCGTGAGCAGGTTAAGAAAATGCAATAAGGTACATGTGTACACGAATTATCGGATTGTTAATTAAAACTCCGGTGACTATTGTTAAGCTGACGTCTTCACTTATTAGCCTGTTATTGTTTATGGCTAATTATTGTGCTAGTATAGGCTGTTATTATCAACATTACTGGTGTTAACTCACGTACCTACATTTTAAATGTATATATTTTTAGCATGTTGCCCGTTATGACTCGATATGCATATGTATGCATGTGTGTATATACATAGAAGACGATGCAGCAAAAAAGTGTGTTCTACAATTCTTGTACATATCATATGCATGTACATGTATGAATTTAGTAATATGAAACGCCACTTCGTCAATCGTATTAGATAGCCTTTGTTTAATCGACATACGCATAAAACCATAATTTGTCCTTTTGCATGAACTTATTAAAGTAAGCATTTGAATAATTTTTTATTGATCACAATTCATAACTCTAGTCCACTGATTTTTTTCAAATTCAGACAAATAAGCATTTTTGGTGGGTATATTTAATGAGTTTTACTAATACAGTGCTCCACATGAAATGCGCTTTTTAAGAATTATTAACATTTTTACTTTAGTTTATTTAATATTTAGTAATAAAAAATTAAGTATATTTTACAAAAAAAAACCATGCAAATCTGAGTTTCGAACAAGCAACAAAGTGAAAATCATGAAGGTTTAAAAACTGATTTTTTTTTGCCTAAAGATCAAATGGTAGAAGTCTGTGAGTAGAATCCCAAAGAAAGTGTCTTAAGGCAAACAGTAAAAATTGTTTTTGAACCGATTCAAGACGGACAGAATGCACTCGATAATGCGGCATTTTGTCCACGCATTGGATGATACCTTATTCTACCAGGCCACTGACTCATAGCAGATTATGGATATGATCAAAAAGGTATGTATATATCCACAGGAAATTGGCAATATCGAACGCGTCTACATTGCCTACAAAAATGGACAAAACAGACTTTTACCAGTTTTTGTAAAGTTATCTCACAGAATTTATCCGCATAAAAGGCATGTCGATGTAAAGACAGAGGGTGTGATTACTGCGCCTCCCAACCAATGCGCGACCTTACAGATCTTTGCAGAATTTTAGCACATACGATGTAATGATAGAAACAATTCTGTAACTTTTTCGCAGAGCGAATTAGCCTCTTATATTATCTTTACGTGCAGCAATATTTTTCCCAAAATTAGGACCCATAAGTCAAAGAGAAGCGCGAGACAGACAAGCGTTATTCTAACTAGCATGTAGAGCCGCCAAACAAATGTTCACCTCTGTCTCATTAATGGTTTAAGTGGGTCGCATTCTAGGCGGCGCGGTGTTCTGGCACGCAAACTCCGCCTTAAAACATGGTCACCCTGTTTTTCATGCTCCACTCTGCGTAAGAGCAGATAGCATCTTCTCCAAGTTGGAATTAAATATATCTATGGTTCGAAAACAAAGATTCGCTCAGGACTTTTCTGTTGTGGATCAATCCGACTATTCACTTCATGACATTTTCACAAGACCCCCGTGAAGGCAACAGAGAGTTGTATGGAAAGTACGCCGATTTTAAAGATGGAGGCATAAAAACAAATCTAAAAACCTATGATCAGAACTTGGAATTCAACAGAGCGAATGCCGGATTAAAGTTGTTTCCGCTTCTGCGTGGCTTTTTTGCACAACAGCTTTGCGTAGATCTCATTTGCCATGGGAGAGGCATTTGATCACAATAATTCTATGCCTCACTTTATACGCCTTTCCAATTGAGGCAATAAGTGGGGAACCTATTGCGGCCTCACAATGAGTTAGCCCGGCCCCATCTATTGCCATAATATATATATAATTTGGGCGCTTACACTATATACGAGGGAGCTAACAAAAGTTCGATTAGTTGGCGACTTAAAATTTTTTTTGGTATAAAATACCAAATACTTTGAAATTACTTTATTAGTCTTAAGCTGAAATCACACGATTGGTCAAATGTACCAATTTTTTGTCATTTATATGTACAGATCGTGTGACAGCCAGAAAATATTTGGCATAAGGCAAATTAACAAAATTTTTGTGCAGATAGACCGATAAAATACGGCTCTGTTGTACCAATCATGTGAACTGTTGTACAAATCAAGTAAATACAAAAAATGGACAAATGTACCGATAATTTCATCTGCCACTGCAGGACCAATCACAGTGACCAATCAATTCAAATAAAGCCAAAATTATGTTTTTTTTATTTTTATTATTATGTATTTAGTTTGTTTCATACAGAGCTGTCAATTAATGATTAATACCCTGAAATAATACCCTAGGATTAATAATTAATTTAATTTAATTCGATTAAAATTTTGGACTTATTTTGATGTATCATTATTAAACGACATTGAATCCTAGGAATACTTTACACCTGGCTGGAATTTCATTATTTACTGTTTGGCAACTCTATAATTATTAAACTAATAATAATAAATAATTATTTAACTTGGCAGCACTTATTAAACTTGGCAGCTTCGTTCATGCGAAGATAATTTTTAAACAAATATTTTTGATTGTTCACTTCACGAAACTCGCGCAGAGTTTTTGCATACGCGCCGTCAGTACTTCTCCTCTGAAGCCAATCCAGCTCCCAAACACTTCGCTTCTTCAATGTTCGTTTTTCTTTTATTTGTTTCTTTTTATTAATTAGGTGTACACAAATACACATAATTGCCACTATTTTCTTTTTTCTTGATGAAGAAATCATTATATTTAAAAATTATAAAATTACGTTCAAATATATGTAATTATGTATTCAAAGCTTATCAGCTATCTACTTTATTTAAGATGACAAGCCCAACCATGTGACAGGGTTGCACAAATATCTGTCATATTATTGAAGTGTACAAATCAGTACAGAAAAATTCTGGCTCAAGTACGCCAATCGTGTGAACACTGAAAATTATATCGGTACACAAAATTTATTTTGTACAAATTTGTACAGAAAAATTTTGTCAAAAATCGGTACATTTGACCAATCGTGTGATCTCAGCTTTACTTTCAAATTTCAGAATGATCGGTTACAATGGAAACAGTAAAACGAAGATAGCTTAGGATAGATCAGACGAAATTCCACCACTAACGCAAAAAAAAATTTGCCATGTGATTCTCTTCGGGATTCGGCTTAATTTACAGCCAGTAGAAATATTAAATGAATGCCAAATTGCATATGGAACGTCTCTAAATACTATTTCTAAGTGGTTTCGAAGATTCCAGACCGGACACTTTTCCGTAGAGGGCGACCCTCGAGAAGGTCGACCAAAATCTTCCACTGATGACGTCACTATAGCTCTGGTGAAGTCCAAAATTGACGAAGACCCACGATTAACACAAGAAATGATTGTTAATGAATTGGGCTTGAATGCCTTGGCTGTATCGCGAATATTAAATAATCATCTGGGATACACGTACATAGATATTTGCTCGATGGGTACCATGAATTTTAAATGAGACCCAAAAAGAGGCTGGAGTAAATTTTGCTCAATTTTTCCTAAACTAATTCGAAAATGGTCAGTCTAGCAACTTCAGTAAAGTCGTTACTGGTGACGAATCGTGGTTCTATAAGTACGATCCGAAAAACAAACAGCTCACACTGCTAAAATAAGTATTAACTTTATTACGATCTCTGGCATCGAAGAAATACGTCCAGCACCATATTCCCCGGTTATAGCATCTTGTGATTTCTGGTTATTTCCAAAAATAAAAAAAATTTAAAAGAAAGGTCTTTAATAGCAACACGGAGATAATTAATGCGGTTAATGCTGAAATTGATAAGCTTAAAAAGCAAGATTTTGAAGACTGTTTTCAGAAGTGGATTTATAGACTTAAGAAATGCATTGAAATCAATGGCGATTATGTAGAGAAGTGTTTGGCCGAGCATCTCCTACCATTTGTGGTGTGCGTCTTTATATTATATCAGAAATGGAGGGACCTACAGTTTTGTGCCGACTCCGAACAGCAGATGTATTTAATGAGAAGCTTTCTCATGGAATAAATACCCTCGGAGGTTTGCCATTGCCATAGATGAAAGGTTTTTATAATGCTAGGGCATAGCAGAGACATGTCACCTCAAGCGACATTGCAGTGCCATTAGTATTGTATACATATGCACTTATATATTCTAATTGCTGAAATTTCGTAGATCTTTAAACTTTAGCTCATATTTCTTTTAATACAGGATTAGGGCACATAATTTATACATATAGGATGATACAAATTTCATGAATTCAGATGCAAACAAAAGGTCCTTTTTTTTCTCCCCCTAGAGAAATTTAAAAGTTGTACAATAAACAAGTAACTACTTAGAGAACTTATTATTTTCACTTCAAACTAGAATATATCCAAATGGGCAATTTTTTCTCATCGAGGTTAAAAAAGTTTACGTCTTCATGGATTGAGATATTTTTGAGAAAAACCAACCGCTGCACTAAAATGTGTTTACATATCTTATCATTATTATGTGTATTTAAAATAAATACCACGACAACCATTTCCGTAAAAATTCTTTAATTCAAGCATAATTGAGATTTTGAATTTTACGACTTTTTAAAGTTGAATGAGGTGAACCTTAATGTCCACACGACTCAGATATAAATGTTATCACATATGTATGTATGTGCACGCATACAAATTTTTTTAAAGCTTAAATGCATTCGCTTGTTACAACATCAATATATTTCTGCATAGTTAGTATTTTTCACCCCATTTCTCTATCAATTTCCGCTTTGATATCAAATATTTCGACAAATAGCTGCTGATTTGACATTCTTAGACAAAGAATAATGTACAAAAAATAAATCGAATGTATTGAAATTTCTCTTTAGTTTGCTCGACTGCGAATGACAAGTTGTCTTAAATGATTGACAGTTTACATTATCCGGATTTGACATTTCCGAAACACCCTTCGTGAGAGGAGGGCAGCAGTGTACAAGTCAAGCCGTCTTCAGTGCAGCTGGCTATGTCATTTATGAGCGAAGTAGTACAAATAAAGTATTGAAAAAAGGATACCCCTAAATAGCTTTTATCGATACCCTCAACTTATTTGACTTTCGTATTCGTACTATTTTCGTTTTCGACTTTTGTTTTCCCCTGTTGATACAACTTTTTTGCAGAGACATATATGTATGTACAGTTCTCTGTATAACAATAATACACTATGCACACATGTGTATGTACACATAAGACACGCAAAATTCAAAACCATATGTTTGTACATATGTATATATGTATGTATATAAATTAAAGTTTTAATCTTTGAATAAAGTTCTCAAAAAATTTAGGAATTCCAAAATATGTACATCAAAATTTAAACTATTTAATTCAAATCAAATTGTATTTTGTGCCCTCTTGTTAATAAACCAAATATAGTTTATTAAAATGTAATTTTCGAGAGAAGTGTATATTTTAGAAATTTCTGCAATGTGTTGAGCATTTATTTTGTGTAAATATAGATTTTTTTCAAGCGTTGTATGGAAGAACAATCTCAAACCCTTCAGCAAAAAAAAAAAAATGGCAGTTTTGTTGAACTAAACAAAAAAAAAGCTAAAAAAAAACAGCTTACACAAAAGTTTTCTAAAATTCTAAAAAAAATTTGGAACTTGGTGACAATTTTAGGAATTTTTATGTTATATTCTTCTAATTCAGATATACATATAAATTTATTTTCGTAAAATAATAATAACAGTAATAATAATCCCAACGGTTTTTATCTCTCCATACTCCGCCGACCGACGCGAGGGGCAAATCCGCATGACGCACGGATATGTAAAAAAAAATTCTTAAAGCAAAAAGCAGAAATTGTTTTTGAATTGACTATAGCTGGTCGGAATAAACTTAATAGTTTCCAAACAATAGATCGATAATCCAGTATTGGCCTCACTAAAGTTCTGAAAAGAGCCTTCGTAATGTAAGGGTTGTTGAATTCCTTTGACCATCGTGTTACAAATACAAAAACACCTTTGGATTTGTTAACATTGATGTGAAGATTGAAATTGAATTTTGGGTCCATTGTAATTCCAAGATCAACAAAGTTAAACACTTGTTCGAGGTTATAGTTACATATGTCATAAGAAGCTGGTTGAATCGCCCTGCGAGAAATGTACACTACCTTACATTTTTTTTAAGGTTTAGTGGCATGTCATTTAATTCGCACCAGTATGCCATGCTTTTTAAATCTGCTTGTAGTAAATACCTTTCATCAGCAGAATGATACGATCTAAAAAGTTTTACATCATCAGCATTCAAAAAATTTTTTGAATATTTTATTACAGAAGATATGTAATTTATAAAAAGTAAAAACAGAATCGGACCAAGGTGACTTGCGGAACCCCTAGAAACTTGAGTTGTAAACTCAAGTAAATTTGTAACAGTAGCTGAAATTTAATGCAGTTAATTTTGGTTTCGCGTTTTAAAAAGTTTTATATTTAATTGTAATGAAGTTTGTTTATTTTTTTTTAGCATGGTAATTAATTTATAAAACAAGAACATTTCGCTTGAGAATTTCGTTGAAAAATGTTAATTTTTAAAGTTTTCATATCCAATTACATTTCTAAGGAATACTTTTTTTTTTGAAAATTAGCTTCCTTCTAGGGTATTTAACAAAAATTTACAATCAAAGTAAAATTCCCAAATCCCAATGACCTGCATATGCCTCACTTACTAACGAATATCCATGAAAAAGTTATACTTCGACTGAAATCGGAAGCTTAATGCGAAACTTTACATACATATGTATGTAGCTACATACATGCATACATATACGAGTATGTATTTGTATGGGTACTCTCTATTTATGTATATAACTATGTGTACATATGCAGCTCGCGGTGCCAATTGACGAAACTGTGTCAGACGTCAATAACCATTTTATTAACTTTCCAAAAAGGCTAACAAGTCATACGGAATTTTAAATATCACAGCACTCAAAGTAAAACTTGTAGGGTGGCTCTTCACTATTTAATTGCGCGTCAGAATTATTATTACTAAGTTTATGTAGTTATAACAATATAAAGTAATTTAGTACTTGTTTACAACCTCTCAACGTCTCAAGGAAGGTTGGAAAAATGCCAATTTCTTAAGTAAGTAAATTAAGGAAAATTAAAAAAAAATCTCCTTTTACTAAAACTTTTTTGTACGTTAAAATTTAACTGTCTTTTAAAAATATGTGGCGTTTTTTATGAAATCAAATATAATAATTTTAAAAGCTATTCTTAAGTAGTTATATGTAGATACTTTTACTTACACCTTTCCAATACTAAGTAGACATGGATATCTTTTTTTAATGCAAGAACGAGTAATAATTTGAGTCACACCTTTATGGTATCGATTTGGTCTAATTACATCTAAATAAAAGAATTTTATATATATTATAAACCACTAAATAGCTTAAGTTATTGCAAATGTTACGATATTTGTTTTATTATGTAAATTGTTTTTTGCGTAAATGAAGAGCGCATCATATTAAATATTATTGCGGCATAAGATAAATCCTATGACGTGTAGAAACCCCTGTTAAAACATTACTCGTTTGGTGTGTATATTTTGGACTGACCCTTAAATATTACCATTGCAAACTTATCTTTTTTTAACTCAGAGTCCATGTCCGTGATACAATTATTCACAGGTATCCTCTTTCTAGAGAGTTTTTAAATTTCAGTGTATTTTATCATCCTCGTTTTCGTTTTACTAAATTTGAAATTTGTATGTTACATATTGATTGTAATCAGTTGTTATGAATGCAGGCTATTTTCCTGAAAATTTTATATACATATGTATACAGTCAATTATGCTGAGGTCTGGTAGAAAAATTCTGCGAATACAAAAATAAAACATGAAAAACATGATCAAATATACGAATGCATATGACGCACTGCAAAATTGTGTGCCGTTGATTTTCGCTGTTTAAATTTTTTGAAAGTAAATTCAGTGCAGAGGCATGTTAATGCAGAGGCTCTCCCTATAAAAGTTACATAAGTATGTTAGTACATACATACATACCCTATGAGCATTTCGGTAGTCGACTACGAAAAAAAACACACTTATAATCAACTTTTATAACCTAACTATAATTTAACTACAATTAATGCAGAACTTAACCAAACTCGAATCATGCTTTTCAATGCAGTGACATTTGCGTTTGTTTTTGACAATTTTTTATTTTTTAATTTTAAAATTGTTTTACATATTTTGTATATGTATGTATGTTTGTGTATGTATATTGTTTACTAAAATAAGAAAAGTATTAACTAGATTATATTCAACTATATTCAAGCCGTAAAGAAAGAAGTCTGATGAGGAAATGTGGTGGTTTCCGAAATTGTACTATAACTTCTACCGCTTTGGTGTTGTTGTTATTTCTCTAATTTTTTCAACAAAAATTGGCCTTTAGCTCATTTAAAAATAAAATAATGAGATTAAACAGGTCAAAAACAACAAAAATTAACTTTAATTTAGTTGACAACTCATACAGAGTCGAACAATTTACAACTGCCTAGGACATTGCCATGTTAAAATAGTTGGCTCCATTAGAAATAATACAAGCATCAACGATAACCAGTTGCGTAATAGTTTGTTTTAAATGCATTAAAAGTTAGCTCAATTACCGGATACTGATTGTGGCAAATGAGAATTACTTGTTTAATTTATATTTTTACTAATAAAACGTTCAATAATCTTTACAAGTAAGCAAACAGTAAGTAACAAGTTAAAAATAAAAAGAAACAATTTATAAAAAAATCTTTTTTACTCAAGGGTAGTCAAGTTTCGAAAGCAAATTATTTTCTTCATAAAAAGGACAGATTTTTACAAAATATAATATCTAATAATATATAATATTAAAAAAAAATATTTGGAAAGCGTAAAAACTTTTTAATTTTAATGAAAAAATTGCAGTGTTATCTTCTACCTAAACAAGGACGACGGTGAAAAAAAAATTATTTTAAAAAAACAGGCGAATACTTAGGCAAATTTTGGAAATTTTAACATACATAAGTAAATTATAACTAGAAGAAGGTAAAAATTATACTGTTACATTCATGCCTTGAAGCTTAGCATACACAGCTAATTTTTAAGTAACCATAATGTTCTGCGCTAGAAGTCGATGTAAGCATAGGCTGACTTGCTCGTCCAAACTTCTCGCTGCTCGCAGTTAAATTTAGCGTAGATAAATCAGAGCAGTATAAAAATTAAGCGAAAAATTTATGTACATATGTATGTATGTATATTATATAAAAATCACTTAACAACCTTCCGCCTGCTCAATCACGTTCCTAGTGCGAAATTATCTCAAGTAAACGCCATTGACAGATAGCAACTTGCGGTTTGAACTTCTTTATGGCACTTAGGCCAAAGCAAAATGTGTCACTCGAGAATAACAGAACAACAGTTTCCACGCTGGGGGGCGTTGTGCCGCGTTAACGCCTGTATTTTGTTGCGAAATTATGGAAATTTTTTATTGCCATATATTTTTTCTATGTACCTTAAATAAGTACATACATACGTACATACATACATACACCCATACACTTGTATGGTTTATGCAAATATCTTGCTTGGCTACAACCGCAAGGCAATTTATTTACCGAACCTTGGACTTGAGCCGCAGGGAAGGCAATAAATGCCAACGAAAATTAAAATATCACTGCACTTCCTCCTTGCGGTTGGATTTTTAAATCTGACTATGCACGTTTGTGTGTATTATCTTGCCCCACCTAAAGGCTGCCATTACCTGCTCAGTATTTTGACATTATCATTGTCATTGCATTAGGCATTTCTTATAGGTGTTGTTGTACTCAGGACCGTTTGAAGGTCGCTGCTCCGTTAATGTACGCGTTTAAGTTGACGGCTGAGAGCGCATTCGTGATTCCTGGCGTTTGTAAATTGTCAACGACCAAAAGTTTTTGTTATCGTCCTTTTGCTTTTCCTTTTGCATTTTTATAGGCCACTGGCACCTTGAAAAACAAATGTTATTGAGTGAAATATTAAAGCAAATTTATTTAAAATATTTCAATTACGCAATGGTTTTGAATAATTTTATCATTATTTAAGTGGTTAAGGTACATTGAATTTTGTATAAATATATTTATGTTCGTATGTATGTTT
Source organism: Philophylla caesio (assembly GCA_963971545.1). Taxonomy (NCBI): domain Eukaryota; kingdom Metazoa; phylum Arthropoda; class Insecta; order Diptera; family Tephritidae; genus Philophylla; species Philophylla caesio. The sequence continues at coordinate 70,270,634 of OZ020608.1, read as the reverse complement.
GTACAAATTATAGTGAGTAATTTGTAAAAATTGATGTTACTTAATAAGGTCAAAAGAAAAAAGTGTATGCCCTTTTTTAATGTCATTTCGTGACTCTACGGAAGTGAAAGATGTTGCCTACAGAGACATGCTGTGAACGAACGCGAGCTACAATGAAGCGATATCGAGCTTTGATGTAGAATATGTAGACGCATTTTCAAAAAGAAAAAAACGAGCGTAAAATGCGATTGCAAAGAGCTTGAGATGCCAGACGACATGAAACCCGCTCGTCAAATCTTCCAGAACAGCTTACGGAACGTCTCAAGATTTGGGTATATTAATTCAGCAATGACCGCGGCGAATTAGCAATTAAAGGAAGAACTTTTTAATGGTGGAAGCAGCGAAAACTGTGGGGAAGATGATCAAATGGAAACCCAGAACGGAATAAACGTAACATCACCCGACTGTGTCGAAATTGGAATTATCCTTAAAATTTCCATCTTCATTAAAGTTTCAACAGAAAGCAAGTTAGATTTTCAGAAAGTTCATGTTCATTTATCTCAAAATCGTGTCTTCCTTGGACTTCTTTGTATTTTCCAACACACATATAGATGTTAAATTTTGTAATTAATCCGGATTTAACTCATCCCAAGTTGCGATTTGGACCGCTTGCGTCGCATTTCTCATGCCTGTGCTGGACATGGACTTGACGTAAAAAGTCACTGTTCACTCCAGTGACAAAGAATTAGTCGCAATACCGCGACTGTAAAAGTTAGGCATTAGCCCCACATTAAAATATGACATGACGTTATTTATGAATCATGTATGAATGATAAAAATATTTTTAGACGTACTTTTAAGGCGAATTCATTCAATGTGGTGGCATCCCTGCAAAAAATAAACGTGTATTTTGATTTTTTGTTGCGATTGCCATAATTAGCTGACTGTTGCCAAATTAAATAGACAAAAAAAAAGTGAACAAAGATGACGGTTTTGACAAACACGTCAATAAAGCAAAAAAAAAAAAATTCGCCCCTGAATTGTTTCCACCTTGAATGAATTCGCCTTCGGTAGTTTAACCTTTAATTTTTTGACAGAAATAGTCAAGGCGAATTCACTCAAGGTGGTATACTCCACATATATGTAAGTAACAAACTGTGTGAAGTTTGCAGGGAAAATTAGATTAAAAAAAAGTAACGATTGGGTGGAATCTCAAAATTGATACAAAAAGCAAACGTACAAGTTAACGGCAGTCCACACATAACGGCTCAATAGCAATTGTAAACAATAATGCTCTTATCTAAGAATTGCATTGCAAAGCAAGAAATGTAACTTATAAATATTTTCCTCTTCTTATGGAAACTTTTGGTAATAGATACTTTTGGATATTCCTTTGTTCTTCAAAAAGAATTTCATCACTGACTGATGCAATGATCAAGCGTCATTGTGAAATAGTTTTTAAGTAAACAATTGTAAGTAGATAAATAAGACAGGCTTTGGTAAATAAAGTTCAGTTATTGATTTTGACTCAACAAGTCTGCTGTTTGACTTAAACACCCGCAATCTGCGGAGTGTAAAGTAATTTTTTAAAAAGACTTTTCCAGTAAGGAAAAGCATAATTGGCGCCCAACGTGGGGCACATGCTAATAAAAAAAAACCGCGAGTGTTAAAGAATATCCTAAATTTAAAGGATTCTTTTCGTGGTGCGTGTGCATAAAGACAGCAGCAGGTAAACAAATAAGAACATCTTTACAATCAACTACTGCCAGCATAAAGACAGCAGCAGGTAAACAACATTAACAACAACATCTTTACAATCAACTACTGCCAGCATAAAGACAGCAGCAGGTAAACAACATTAACAACAACATCTTTACAATCAACTACTGCCAGCATAAGGACAGCAGCAGGTAAACAAATAAGAACATCTCTACAATCAACTACCGCCAGCATAAAGACAGCAGCAGGCTGTTTAATCCAAAAATCTACCTTAAGGTAATTTATATATGGGAAATAACCCATCTTAGTTAAAATAAACTAAGTTATATTACATATATTTATATTGTTGTAATAACTGTGGCACAGACCACAATAGTAACAAGTGAACGAAATTAAAAGTAAATAAAAAAATATAATGGCGAACAGTGACGTGTTAACAGTAGAACTAATCACCAGACTGATAGCTGACAGTAATTTAGGTCTGAAGCAGGAACTTGAGAGACTTAAATCTCAAGTAGAAGTAGGAAGTCGTAGGGCAACTGACTACGAGGCAGAAACAATAAGTGAAAATATAGCGTGCCAGGAGTCCCTAGACGTAATAAAGTCATTACCAGAGTTTCCCGGTAAATTAAATGCATATGTGAGTTGGAGAGAGGCGGCTCACAATGCCATGAGTTTGTATACTAGGAGGAGTAGGAGATACTTCGCCGCCTTAACTATCCTTAGAAATAAGGTAACGCAGGACGCGAATGACATTTTAACGAATCACGGTACGGTTCTAAATTTTGATGCGATAGTCGCTCGGCTCGACTTCGCGTACTCTGACAAACGTCCCATTCATATAATTGAACAGGAACTTAGCGTTTTGAGGCAGGGTTCGATGTCAGTAATCGAATACTATAACGTTGTCAACAGGAAGTTGACTTTGTTAATAAACAAAACTATTATGACACACAATAGTACATCGGATTTAACCAAAGAGTTAAATAAAAAGAATAGGGATCATGCCCTTAGGATTTTTATAACGGGACTAAACGCGCCATTGAGAGATATAATATTCTCTCTGAATCCGCAGGATTTACCTGATGCTTTGGCTAAAGCGCAGGAACTTGAGTCAAACAACCAGAGAGCGTTGTTTGCTCAAAATTTCGCTACCGAAAAAATGAAGGCTAAACCGACAAATTATTCAAATAATAACTTGAGGTTTCCCCAAAAAACAAACATACCAAAACCCGAGGCGATGGATATAGATCCATCCATTTCGAGATTTAGGAGAAACGCCAATACTAAATCTCAACAAAACAATGGATTTTATAACCAAACTGCGCGAATGGCTAGCACTAGTGCTCAAGCAAATAAGGGGCAACAAAGTTATGGGGCTCAAGCCCAAGATTTACATGGAATAAAGAGGCAACGTGAGAGCAACAATAGCTTCAGGCCTCAGGAAAAGGCGCAACGAATAAATAATTTAAACGAAAACCATTTTTTAGGGGAAGAGGGGACGAACTCCCCTACATCAACCTCTACGACAGAAAATTAAAAAGAAACCTAAAAGCTCTTGTCGACACGGGAGCAACCTCTTGCTATATAAAGGAGGGGATATACGATAATAGAAATGAATTATCAATTCACAAAAGGGTAAAAACGATAAATGGTTATTCCATCATCAAGTTTTACAATTTGATAACTTTATTTGGAGTACAACAAAATAGAAAAGTTAGAATCCGATCTCCTATTAGGGTATAATTTATTAAAAAAAAGTCGAAGCACGTATTGACGTGTGTAATGGGAAAATTTTTTATAAAAATATAAGTGACAATGAAATGATTGAAAAAAGCATGAGCATCAAAGTTCATGAAGAGAATAAACAAATATTTTTAAACCCCTTGGAACAAAAAGCTTCTAAGGCTCCCGCCTATGAATTTACCGGCAAGTTAAAAAATAAAGATGGTAAGAAAATTACTGTCAAAAACAAAACTGTGGAACAAAAAGTTTCTACAGAGCCCGCCGATGAATTTACCGGCAAGTTAAAAAAGAAAAATGGTAAGAAAATTACTGTTAAAAACAATACTGTGGAACAAAAAGTTTCTACAAAGCCCGCCGATGAATTTACCGGCAATTTAATGATAAAAATATATTTTGCTTTGGGACACGAAGATCCTAAAGTGCCAGCCGATGACTTTACCGGCAATATCGATAACTGTTCAATACTGGGCGAAAGAGGTTCGGAAATAACAGATGATAAAAACATGAAAACATATAGTTTGGGTACATATCCTGAACATGAAAATTATGAGTTATTAGAATCAAAAGAATACATAAAAAATAATATCAGAAAAATACATCCTGAGGTCGATACGAGTTTTCCATTCAGAACAGACGTAAAAGCAGTAATAAGAACGGAGGGCAAAGATCCTATTTGGAGTAGGCAATATCCCTATCCCCTTTCTGTAAATTCGTTTGTGAATAAGGAAATCGACAGTATGTTGAACGAAGAAATCATAAGGCCAAGTAGAAGTCCTTATAACTCGCCCATTTGGGTAGTACCGAAAAAAGGTACACACGATGATGGTTCACCGAAGTTCAGATTGGTTATAGATTACAAAAAACTTAACGAGCAAACCATTCCCGATCGTTATCCTATCCCGGATACCAACATAATTCTGTCAAATTTAGGGAAAGCAAAATACTTTTCCAGCATTGACTTGGAGTCCGGCTTTCACCAAATTTTAATGTTTGAAGGCGACATAGAAAAGACGGCTTTTTCCATTAATAATGGAAAGTATGAGTTCTTGCGAATGCCCTTCGGCCTTAAAAACGCTCCTAGAATTTTTCAAAGAGCAATGGATGATATATTGCGCGATTATATTGGAAAAATATGTCACGTGTACATGGATGACATCATTATTTTTTCTGAAAGCAAGGAACAACACATGAAAGACTTGGAATTAATAATTGGAATTCTAAGCAGAGCTAATATGAAGATTTCTCTTGAAAAATCGAAATTTTTTGAAATTCAAATAGAATTTTTGGGTTACATTATAGCCCAAGATACTATCAAAACCGATCCACATAAAATTGAGTTAATGCTTAATTATCCCTTACCCAAAAGTTTACGGGAATTAAGAGGTTTTATGGGCATTACGGGATATTATCGCAAATTCGTTAAGGATTACGCGGCGATTGCAAAGCCTTTGACAAAGTATTTGTCAGCAGAAAATGGTAGAGTCTCAAAAAATATCTCGAAAAAAGTTATGATTGAAATTGATGAAGCAGGAATATCTGCATTCAATAAGCTAAAGAAACATTTAGCGTCAGAAATGGAATTGACGCAACCCGATTATTCAAAGAAATTTGTACTGACTACCGACGCTTCTAATGTTGCAATAGGCGCGGTACTTTCACAAGAAAATAAACCAATTACGTTTATCTCTAGAACTCTTAATAAAACAGAGAGAAATTATGCTACTAATGAAAAAGAATTATACGCTATAGTATGGGCATTAAAAAATCTTCGGAATTATCTTTATGGGGTGACAAATCTTGAAATCCATACGGATCATCAACCATTGACCTTTGCATTGTCCACCCGTAACCCCAACTCCAAAATGAAAAGATGGCATGCGTTTATCGAGGAATTTTCTCCAAAATTTGTCTATCAGCCAGGAAAAACAAATATTGTAGCTGATGCGCTATCACGCCTCGAAGTGAACAATTTGTCAAATGATTCAACAGATGACGAATCACAACATTCTGCAGAAAGTAGCGACAATGTTTGCATACAGGAAACAAAAAAACCTTTAAACCAATTTAAACAACAAATTATATTATGCAAAAACAGGTTCACCATTCATGAACTAATCACAAGTTTTGGCAATAAAAGGCATTTAATTGAATATGATACCGTTGAAAATTTGCTCACCATTTTGAAAGAGTATATTGAACCAAAATTGGTGACTGCCATTCATTGTACAGTAGAGGATCTGTACGAAATACAACGTCCTCTAAGGACAAATTTGTACACACTAGACTATTTCCAATGGACATTCCTAACAGAGAAGACCAATCAGGCATAATTGAACAGACTCATAATAGAGCTCATCGCAATTATGTCGAAAATACAAAACAAATAGAAAAACTCTATTATTGGCCAGAGATGCGAAAACAACTAAAACAATATGGGCAAAACTGTATAACTTGCAACAAAAATAAGTATGATCGTCATCCTAAAAAAATTCCCATAGGTAAAGCTCCTATTCCGGATAAAGAAGGCGAACAATTGCATCTTGACATTTTTTACGCTCAAAAATTAAAATTTATAACATGTATAGACGCCTACTCTAAGTTCCTAATATTAAAACACATAGAAGACAAAACAAACATAGAGGAAAAAGTTTTGGAATTGTTCCAGACATTCCCAGATGTAAAACGAATCACATTAGACAATGAGCCTAGCTTCACAACACCCCAATTTAAATCATTAATGCAAAGATTGAATGTAGAAATTTATTTTTGCGATCCACGCCATAGTACAAGTAATGGACAAATAGAAAGGGTCCATTCAACACTAATAGAATCGCAAGATGCATAAAAGAAGAATGTAATATAGTTAGCGAATTAGAAACAGTTTTTAGAGCCGGTCAACAATACAATTTAACAATCCATTCGGTCACAAACTTGAAACCGAAAGATGTTTTTCATAATACAATAAATCATGAAATGTTAGCCGAAACTCTAAAACAAGCGCAAGAAAAAATGCTTGCATCCCATAATAAAAACAGAGTAGAAAAGCAATTCCACCCAGGTGAAATTGTATATGAAAAAATTGTAGGCGAAAGGAATAAGCTGAAACCCAGATATAAAAGACAACAAGTAAAGGAAAATTTGGGGAATAAAATAATAATAAGTAATAGGAACAGAGTTATACATAAAGATAATATAAAAACATAATTTTTGTTTTATACATATACAGATCTTCAATATGCTACTTCTAATGCTTGCGACAATAATTGGCTCAGCGGCAGCTGATATTATTGACTACACTCGACAGGATTACGTACTTATTGAAAACGGAGATGTCTCAATTTACGAACATTATGGGGACATTTTTCACATTACGAATTTAACATATTTCGAAAGTGTTCGCTATAACAAAGATAATAATGATGAGATAGTAGTCAGAAATTCCGAAACCGAATCAGAAATTATAGTAATTGAAACTTTATTAGGACAATTAAACCAAAATCACATTAGGCATAGGAGAGGCATTGATGAACTGGGAACACTCTGGAAATGGATAGCAGGAACTCCTGATCATGACGATTTTGTGAGAATTAATGATAAATTAGAGGAATTAGTTGCAAATAACAATAAACAGTTTACAACGAATTCAGAAATTTTTAAAATTATAACAGAATTAACAGATACAGTACAAAATCTTAAAGGTGACAAAATAGCTAAGACGATAAGGAAAAAAAGAAATCAATTTATTATGCATGAACTTGAAAACCTGATAAATACAATTACATTTGGAAAAATAGGAATTTTAAATCCGACTATTTTGCACTTTGACGAAATAAAAAACATCACATACTACCAGCACGGTACAATGACAGTGACAGACTTAATGGACATTTCAGAATTTAAAATTGTTCAAAAAAATGATATAATTGTACTTTATATAAAATATCCAAAAATTGATTTAACATGTAGTTATTACGAAGTAAGAGCAGTAGCTCAACTAGACGGTAAGCTATTAATTGAACAAAATATAACTAAGTGTAAAGATAAGTTTCTAAATGTTAAAAATTGTAAAACGGAAATCACAAATACGTATTGTAAATTAAGCAAACAGACTTCATGTTTATCGGAAATTTTAAACAGAAAACAGGGAAAATGTAATAAAATAAAACAAAGAAATTCACCAATTGAAATTATAAAACAAGGGGCAATATTGATTTCAGGAGAAAATATTGTCGAAAATCAAACATTATCTGGAGCATATTTAATCACATTTGGAAATCAAACCATTATAAATAATATCACGTACGAAAATACGGAAGCCAAAATTTGGAATTATTTAAAGTATGACTATGTAAATAACTTTGAAATTTTAAAATATATAGAAACAACCAATAAACAGTTGAGATTGGAAAATATAAATATTTTAGGCGAAGGAAATAAAAATATTAAAACACATTTATCCTTTTGGTATATTGTCATAATTGTATGCATAATTTTAGTAATTTACATTTATATGAAATTCCAGAGATTACATACAACTGCCGAACAAAACGAAAATGTAGAAATTCAAGAAAATACTTACAAAATCATTTTGAATCAAATAGAGAAATTAACAGAAAATAATATGGAATCGGGGACGATTCATCTTAGAAAGGGGGGAGTTAACGGCAGTCCACACATAACGGCTCAATAGCAATTGTAAACAATAATGCTCTTATCTAAGAATTGCATTGCAAAGCAAGAAATGTAACTTATAAATATTTTCCTCTTCTTATGGAAACTTTTGGTAATAGATACTTTTGGATATTCCTTTGTTCTTCAAAAAGAATTTCATCACTGACTGATGCAATGATCAAGCGTCATTGTGAAATAGTTTTTAAGTAAACAATTGTAAGTAGATAAATAAGACAGGCTTTGGTAAATAAAGTTCAGTTATTGATTTTGACTCAACAAGTCTGCTGTTTGACTTAAACACCCGCAATCTGCGGAGTGTAAAGTAATTTTTTAAAAAGACTTTTCCAGTAAGGAAAAGCATAATTTACATGCATTTTCCATCACGAAGTAAATAGAAGTTTAAAATGTAAACAAAAAAAAACCGTAGATAGAACAAGCAATCAGCTGATGGAAATATACTACCTTCTATGAATTCGCCTTGGAAACAGTGTTCGACTGCAGACGTCAAATGTTGCCACTACTTTCAAATAGACATTGGGAATTTTAAATTTAATTTTATTGTATTTTTAATTAGTTTATTTTATCGTGTTAATTTTATAGATGTTTGTACATACATACATATGTTTTATTTATTTGGATGTATATTTTTCACCAAACGGTAAAATTGTATTGATGAATGTTAATATACAATTTGTGGCCTATTATTTAAATCGAGCTAACGTTAGTTTGTCAGAGTTACATGTATTTAATACTGTACTATAAGTTCTAATAGAATTGAAAAAAAAAAAACAGTATAGTGTGGTTAAAGTCTAGGCTCACACGATTTTTAAACCCTAAAGTTGCATTTACATGAGGCAATTTTTTAACAGGCGATAATTGCCAGGCAAATTTGACTTGCAGTCGCCCGAATAAATTTATGTCGTATATTACATTTGAAGACCATTGAGAAATCGAATTGAAGTGTGGAATTCAATTTCTCAAAACGCGACGTTACATTTTTCCAAATTCCCGAAAAATATCATTAGTTCACGAAAATCTTAAATTATTTTATTTATATTGTTAATAATGTTTTTTTTTTTTTGAATTTATGAAGGATTTTCTTCAATAAAATTTTGTCGTATGTTACATTTGCAGGAATGTGTATGACACAATGTAAAATATACAAAATATAGCAAAAACTAAATAAGATATCAAAAAACGAATAAACCCATTATAAATGGCTGAATAGATAGAGAATAACTGCATTATTAACTTTATTTGCAATATTTTTCACCTAAAACATTTAATTATCCGTGCGACAATACAAAAAAAATTTACAGATTTTCACGACAAATATTTAAAATTTTGTGCAAGGTAATTTAAGCATTTGACAATATTTTTCCGAGTGTACAAAGCACGGAATTTATATGTAGAATCTCGTAAACTAAAAGAGAAATCCCAAAACGGATTTTGGCTATCTAAAAGGTCATAATAAGTTAAGTATAACTGCGTTTTTAACTGAATTTGGCCCAATTTTTAAATATGACATTTATTTATGCAGGCGACGATCCATGGAGGAAACCGATTTTTGAATCACCTCGTGTACATATATAAATACAGCTTTGCACAAATTAAATTTTTATTTCTTTGTCTTTTTTTTTCTTAATGCCAAATAGAGAGGATTTTTTTAATAAATTGGTAGCACGAACATCCGGAACACTGTTTCTGTCAAATGGTTAATATGGCGTCTGAAATGAGAGAGTGGAACTACCTCTAAAAATTAGTATTTCATGATATGTATGTATGCACACGTAGTTTCATTACAATTTTCTTTAATTTGTTTCATTTTTATTTTTCTGTTACTGTTTTCGTCGCAGTCACAATTTATATTCACCGTGAGTGAAAAGTCACAGTCAAGAGTAACACTGTTCCTGATAACAGAGTAGATCGCCCATCACAACAGCGTATAAGAAGGTTATATACATAGTGCAGCGAATCCCCGAATTTATAAAACATGTCATGCGAATTCAGTTTTCGATTAGGTCTTTCAGGCCCGTAGCGTAACTCAGTTTGCAGGGGAGACCCAGCCTCAGGCACATTACATGACTGATTTTGTAGTCCCAATACAGTTATTTACTCCAATTATAATAAAAGTTCAATTATTCTGATTCTAGACATGAATGTGGAATTTTAAGATAAACATAAATTTTTTAATGTATAATTAACAAATTAAATGATGATTACTGAAAAAAAATGTACGGAAATAAAAGCTTTTATTATAATCAAGGACGAATATCTTCATTACATTGGGTATTACAAGAATTATATTCAATAATTTTTCAGTGAATTATGTTTTTTATTATATTAAATTGAAAAATTGTCGTTGCCGAGAAATTTTTCCAGGGGATGCTCAAATTTTTTCAGGGAAGGCTCTGCCTCCTCCAGCCTCATTGACGCTACGGGCCTGGGGTCTTTACTAGAGGTCTCAGAGGAAGAGATACATATGTCTTCTTTGCGTTGGGGCAGGGTAAGCGCTGTTTTCACCGCAAGATAAGTCTGCATAAAATTGTAGGTCCCTTCTTTTGTGGTACAACAACAAAGTGCAACTGTCGTATGATATAATAGCTACGTTCGTTTACAATCTCCGACATCAAAATTCCGGAGAAATCTCTTATGTTCTCTCACAAGAGAAAAATAGCCAAAATAGTATGCAGAAACTTGCAAGTTTGACGAACAGCTGATTGAATTCTTGTCCGCATTCAAATATGCAAAATGAAAAATATTGCATTAGTGTTTTCTTCAAAAATGTCTGCAAAAGAAACTTATACAAATTAACAATTACTTGCTCCTTGTATGTTTAACACTCATAATTTATAATTTTCACTTTTAAAATTTTTATACAAAACCTTTTAAATTATCTAAATTGCAATCATCTTTTTTTGATCAGCTGTTTTCTTGTTGGCAAATTTCTGCTGGCAAAATTTTTCCAACAGAAACCAACAGCTTTCCCTCAAAACGAAATGTCACTTTGCTCTCTCGATTTCCCCTACTTTGTTAGTTTTTGGCGTACGCAAACGCTAAAAGCTGATAGTTTTCGAAAACTTTAAATAATTATCCGTACCCGAACTTACCTAATATATGCGCCAAATAAAAAAGAAGAAGAAGAAGAGTTTCAAATTGTGCGCTGTAATGCCATCTAGTCGCAACCATTACAAATCACCAATACGAAGATATACATATAACCATTTTTTTATTTTCTACCTTTATGTATTTCGTACACGCTTCTGTGCAGAAATTAATGGAACTCATTTTCGTGTTTTGTGAACCCATATAAGGGCCTATCTTCACTTGGTGTGATCAATTTTCGTGACCTAACGAAGGAGATAGGAATTTGGCGAAGCTTTTTGGTCTTTGCGCAAACCGACAAAGCGTTGTGGTGCCAAAAAGAAGAAGATGATCCCAGATAAGCTTAAAAACTGCTTTGAAACGAGGTATTCTTTTTTAAAGAACTATTTGTATTTTATTGTACGTAATTTAACTTTATAACACCAAAACATGGCGTAGGTAGAATTTAAGGTTTATTATTTTAATTTTGCAAGTTAATGTTTTGAAACTTTGGTCTAAGAAACATTGGGAATATAATCGAAGGAACACAATTTACGAGTACTAAGTAAATATTGCATGACTAATATATCATTTTCTTTTATTTTAAAATTTAACATTTAATACATTGTCAAGGAGAAGGGTATTCTTTTATCAATTTGTAAACACATTCAATTATTTACTTAGCATTGGTGTGACTAAAGAGATGTTAACAACTATCAATCAAGAGAAGAACTTATTATTCAACGATTAGTGATGCCATCCAGCACCCTTCCCAAAGCAACACTTGAAAAATGTATGTATATAAATTCTCTTCCCCGTTTAAAATTTTTCGCCTCCTAATGGCAACCATATGGCGTTATTCCCTCCGGATTTAGTCACACGATATGCCAAATCCACTGACACTAAAGGCTGCCGACGACAGCCACCGCAATAAATTGCGCCTGCGGCAGAGCTATAAAACTCACACATTTATTTCGTGTTTTTCAACAAAATATTACCTTTAGCTACAAATACAATGATAATAGTAATCGGCGTTTCAGTACAGCATTACACTTCTATTACCATACAATTTTATGCTTCGTTGAACAAGAAGTAGTAAAATAATAGAAACGACAAACGAGTAATAATTACACTCAAATGTAATTGCATACAAATGCACGTGTCTGGAAAGCAGAAGTGAAGTGTTTACTTGTAACGCGTGTGGCATCAATGTGCCTAGAAACTTACAACGCCTGGTCCTAGTGCCAGTAGACAATAACTATTTTCCACAAAATATGCAACTTACAAAACCCTGCGATAATTTTCCGAACACAAGCAAATTAATGTGTGTTGTACTCGTAATAGAAATGTAATTTTTGTACTAAGAAATATTTACAAATTCGATTCGAGGGTGCGCCCCACCACTGCCACACTGTGCATGTTGGCACGCATGAAGCAAAGAGCATTCAGCGGTCGCAATTGTTGCATTTTCAACATAATTAATTTTTCCACACTCAAGCCAATAACTTCAACCCTCAAAGTAAAAAAAATATGAAAAGCGTTTTCAAATAGCAGAAGAACAAATTTGTTTGGAGTTACTCGTTTGTATGTATGTCCTTAGTGTCGGTTAGTGGCACAGGCACCTCTGCTAGAAATATAACTTCTCCCCCCTTTAGCTCTTCTATTTTTGATACAAGTTATTATAAAGAATGAAAACGTCATGTTTTTGAATGAAATTTTTGAATTATAATGTTGCTCTGCCGTTAGCAGGCGCCTGCCTATTGACGCGGGTATCTATCTAATACGTATTTGTATAGAGCTGTGTCCTGCGTAGTCTTCTTACTCCATCCCCATTTGCATAGCGTTAACTAAGTAAGTAAATAAAATTAATTTAAAACGTGGCTATGGCACGCGCACGAACGTCCAAAAGTCCTAGGCACACGTTTTGGGATGTTACCTCACCGACCATATCTCGCGGATGAGCATAGTATGGGACACACATATAATACACTCATGCCCTGTCGGAAAAAAGCATTCAATTTGAAAAATTAACCAATTTTAAAATAGTTGGAAATCACTTGCTTTGAAATAAATGCAGCGTGCGAGTCTTTAGTTCTTCATTTGTTTAACTCAGTGTAAAAAAATAGTTTAAAAAAAGTTGTAGCGAAAAACAGCTGGAAATAGACACATTTTATTACACTTGGAAAAGACTATTTTGTTGTTATTTCAGTCAAATACATTTAAGAGTTATTGAAATTGAATGCAGAGTCAGATAAAGTACTTTTAAACTTGCTTTAAAAGTACTTTGATTTCCGACAGGGTGTGTATATGCACTAGGACTCTACAATGTAGCGCATATTTACCAGAATGAAAAAAATATATGTTGACTGCTGCTGGTGCGTGTGGCATGTTTGACAGCAGTTTTTGTCTGTCGGTGGCATGTTGCCACTGCCATAGCCACCATATTGGGAATTAACAGTCGGTGAGTGTAAATACTTTTTACGCAGCGAGCGGCTTCTTCTATTGACAGCCCGAGTACTTCGACTATGTTCAAAGGTAAGCATGCATTTTTGCAATTTTCTTTGGCTCTTTACAGCTTTTTGCTAATTTTGTTTGGGATTTTCCCACTAATATTTAGCAAGCCTTGGCATAAGGGAGGGTAGTAAAACGCTAAGTTAAAGATATTTGGCGGCCAACAAATTGAATTTATATCTACATATATTCTTCAATTTTTTGCATAGCACCATTTTTATTTGAGTTTACTTTTTACACTTACCAATTTTACGAGGGTTTCAAGGAATTGTTTAGATGTCTGTCAATTTTAAAGAATCAAGAAAAAAACGCTCGTCTGTGATTTTGCCAATCGTGATATATCGAAAAAGAAACATTTTAGGACAAAAAAATTAGTGCTTTCCCAGGAATCCAAAAATTTAAGTTATTTTTTTTCGATATTATATAACTTCGGGGCAAAATATTGTTTTAGAAGAAAGTTCTTTTGAGGAGAGCGAGAGGGTAAAACCACGTTATGTTAATTTCTTAGAGAAAAAAGTGAAAGATGTTGTATATAATATTAATGGCGCTTTACTGTGGTTTAGAGCAATAAAATAACTGCAAAATGTATAAGTGCTTTTAGAAATCAAAGGATTGCGATGTGTTTGACATGTCCGACACATGGATGTTTATGCTCCTGTGAAATTTTCCACAATTGAAAAAACAAATACAGTAGGCATGCGAAACTTCGCAAAGGCAGGAGGTAATGAACGCACTTTTTAGCCTCGGCCTGTGTCGAAAAATGGTTCAAGCGCGGCAAATTCAATTTTTTTGCAAACTCACGATTTTCAGATACTTTCAATTAAGTGTACATAATATATACTCTGTTCACAAATTATAGAACATGTTGTCAGTTTTGGGCACTTTAATTTAATTAATGTAAATTATTTATTATAAAAGTATTTATTTAAATTTTTTTTTTTATTTAATAAAAGTTTACATAACAATACAATTATTACATAAACTTAAGCTAAACGCAACGCTAGCATCGGAGGCTTTAACAAAATTTCGAACTATAAAAAAAGTATTCACGCTTGTTGTAACCAAACCTGTTAAGTTTTGATTACTAATCGTAATCATTAGTAATCTGATTACTTTGTATTTGAGAGTGAAATAATTGATTACATTACGATTATCTTGGTCCCAACTAGATTACGTAATGATTACGATTACAAATAATCAAAAAATAATCATGATTACTCTAGACTACTGAAAAGAATCAAAAATAATCAAAATAAAAAATTGATTATTTTCAGCGATTCTTTTTGATTCTTTTTGATTATTTTCAATCCAAAACCTCAAACAACTTTTCTCTTTTTGCTTTTTTTAATTTGAATTCTAACACTACTCGCTTCAGCATTGTTGGTTTTCATAAAGGTGTAAATATCAGCTACGCTCATTGAAGCTTATTCTGATGATCAGAACTGGGAACTTTCGCGATGGGGCTGATTATATTGAAGGGCTGAATTGCTATTAATAATAGCAAAAATATCATAATTTATAATATAATATTTATAATAATATAATATATGTATATACATATATACTTACATATAAATGCATATATCTTAGAATCTGAGACTCAGATTATACAAAAAACATTTTAAAAAATTTTAATAAAAAAATGTCTTAAAATATAAAGAGAAAAGTTGTTTGGTATTTTGGATTGAAAATAATCAAAAAGAATCAAAAATAATCAAAAATAATCAAAAAGAATCCTGAATATAATCAATTATTTATTTTGATTCTTTTTGATTCTTTTCAGTAATCTAGAGTAATCCTGATTATTTTTTGATTATTTGTAATCGTAATCATTACGTATTCCCAATATTTGAAAGGCACAATTAAATAATAATTACAATTCTTTTTGGAAAATAATCTAACCGATTACTAATCGTAATCATAATTTAACAGCTATGATTGTAACCCGGCAGCCTCACGTGCCAGTTACAGTTCGAAAAACTCAATTCATTAACACTTTCTTACAAAACACACGCACATTTTTCGAACTGGCAGCGCTACTGGCAAGGAAATCTTAAAGACAGTAAATTTTGAAACATGCTGCCAGTATATGTCAAAATATCAAAACTGACAAACAAAATAATTTACGAAGGCAGATAAAAATTTAAAAGAAATGAAACGCAAATTATAAAATTAATAGAATTATATCATGGAGAACTGCCATTTTTGTGACAAACTTTGTCCGTGAAAACATTTTTAAAATGAGCTGGCATTTGTACGTGTGGCCATACATGCAAGTTACACGCCAGTTCGAATCTTTACGATTATAATACGTCTTATTTACTGGCACCGATTTACTGACATGTGTGGCAGAACTGTAAGTTTCGCCCGAAATAATTCACTTTTCACTGTTCGATTATTATAAATTTCGGTCGGAAATTTTCCGCTTTCGAACATTGTTTTCCCTTATCGGCAATAATACTGTTAGGTAGAATGCTGAAACAGCAGGATATTGCAAGAGGATTTGTCAAAGAAAACAAGGAAAATGTAGCTGAGTTATGAAAACAGCTAAGGATGAAGCTGCATAGTTTGGGGCCAACATAAAAATTAGTCCGAATGGAAAGGGATAAAGAAATTATATTTAAATGTGCGCAGAAAAAAAAAATTGTGTGCAAAATAGGCTTGGACTGGCCAAAAGCGATATGCCTTTCAGCATAATCTGACTAAAAGACGATTGCGCCAGCCCTATTTCAAAACTGTTACCTACACCTCTTTATTATTCACTTCAACGAAAAATCCCAGTCACGCTTCCCAACTGGCGGAATAGCAAATTGTAGTGGTGCTGTTAATATTGTTTAGTTTAGTTTAGCACAGATCTAATAAATACTTCTTTATTGACTGTTATATTTCAAATATCTGGAAAATTGATAAATTTGGTAAAATTACTATTGAATTTGAATAATTTTATAATTTTACACTTCAAGTATACACATTTCAGAGTGGTAATTTCCTTGTTCGAATTTTCGAAGCGAAATTTAATCCGGGTGAAACTCATAATATACGAATTCAATCCAAGCGAATGAAAAAATTTCGGGTGATACTCACGATAAGGTTAATTGAGTATACAGTTTTATTCGCTCATAATATTTTAGTGCGACAAAGTATAAGTTTTAAGTGTCTTAAAGTTATCTCAGATTTGTAAAAAACAAAATTTTATACTACATTGTGTTATACTAAAATTGAATGAGCTACATGTCTGCACACCCAAAAAATATTTACATTTATATGTAAGTACATAATTACTATAAATGTAAGCACTAGGCCCTCGTAATTTTTTATTTGTATATTTCCCTGATATTCACCTTTTTCTTTGCCTGCGATCCACTTTCTCTACAACACTTAACGACCCACTCTCATTTCCATCTACGCCCCAATGCTGATAAGACACGTGGCTTCATTTATCAAAAGCATACGTCCCGGAAATTTACTGCGAATAGGATTCCAACTTCTCTAGCTTTCCTTTTCCCCCTTGCCAACATACGAATTTATTCACATTGCTTGTCGATGCGATGATGTTTTTCGATTGAATGTTTTTTTCCCAGTCATACCTCGAAGTGTTTTACGTCGCAACTGTGTTTGCAATATTTTATCGCTTAAGATATCTACTGCTCAAGTTCGTCAAATTCTATACAATTATATTATAAGTTTTTTCCCCTCATATTTTTTTTTGTAAAATTTGAGTAACTGCTTTGAAGCTCGCGATTTTTACCTTTTCTATTATCTGATTAAAATCGTTTCCACAATCTACTTTAGCGTCGACTACAAAGCTGCTTAGAGAAGCAATATTTTGTTGCCAAGGTAAACTAATAATTTTATAAGGTACATAATTGAATGGAGAGGAAGGGCTTCTACGTCCATTTGTTACTTAACTTACATTTGAGACGCATTTGCCATTGAAATGAAACGGGCTAACAACTCCGCCCATGAGCATAAATAATTCTGCCTCATTTTCTTTTATATGATTTCTGCAACGACCCTCCTTGTTATTATAAAGACTTTGAGCTCTCTCTCTTTACTTCAGTTCTAATAGTTACCTTCGTTTCGTTAAATAACTAACATAAGCATCTTAGCACATCTTTTTTATCTTTGATGTGTGTGCTGAGCTTGCCTCATTCCTTTGTTCGCATTATTAGTAGGTTATTAGTACTGCTATTGAATTTATTGATACGAAACGGAGATATCTGTGTAATATTATGTTGTCCTTTTTATATTTTTATAAATATAATTTTATTAAGGTAATACTTGTATTTGGAAAACGGAAAGTATAATATATTTTTTAAATTACATACAAATCTAAAACCACTCTGTTTTAAATGCAAATTTTGCATTCACAAGACTAAAGATTATACCTTTCGAAATGATCTGTATTCTATCCGGTCAAGGTCTGCTGGTTGAGTTGACCCATCTAGATATACTATGTGTAGGTACACTCCTTAGAGGGGATAATCGTTCGTTGTTGATTCCTTTAATTCGAAACACAATCTTTAATATTTAAGCCGTTCGCCTTTGTTTGACACTTTACACAATAAACCACAACACTCTACGAGGTGTATAGATATGTAGTTGTCACAGCACGCCTGACCTAAACAAACTCAGCAACGTTTTCGCTTCTGCCACAGTCCACTACTGTGTAGCAGGATGCATCTCCGAGCTCCAGCCCAACTGAATGTAAATACCTTTGCCAAAGCTGTGGACCGTCCCTACGTGCACCATGAATGGTAAGAGAAATTTTGCTAAATACTGAGCTATAAAGTGTAAGCGCCAAATTATTGTTATTAAATATCACATTTATATATTGTTATTTATAAATACAATTTGGAGTTATCTCAACTCGCGTATCAATCGAAATGACTTTGAAAAGACTTTATTTCTGAACTCAACTAAGTTATGTAAAATGTAATTTATATAAGCACCTTCGATGGACTAGAATAAATAAATAAAATAAATATTCTTTAAAGTCAAATTAAACTTGGAATAAAGTTGTTTGTAAGTCGTGCTCAATTTATATGAATTGTTGGAATGGGGGTCTCAAAAAGAAAGAGTATTAGAAAGACTTAGCTTGGATAATTGAAGATTGCAACACTATTTCGAGGGTAAATTAATAGTTAAGTTAGAAGAATTATTTTAAAATGGGTATCAATCAAAACTGTTTTAAAAATAATGTATGTATGTCCAAATCATATTCAGGACGGTTTTCATGCGTTTAAAACTTATGTTTCTTTAACAAAATTCTTAGTCCTAATTCTAATATAAAATATTAAAGTATACATAAGTAAATCATAAAAAAGCTAAAGGGGTTGTGCGGTTATAGGTTAAGACTTGACTCACTACATTTTAAGTTTGCTACCTAAGCCAAATTGTTCCACTGTTTAATTGTCTTACTTTATAAAGTTTTCTAAAGTTATGTCATAACACAGACCTGCATGGGATTTTTGACCTCCGATTTGTATTCATCGTCTCCATAAACTACTACTACTGCATATCGAATATAAATCGTCTCACTGGCAGCCACGAAAATAAACTTATGTATGGCTGAATTTTATTGAATAGACCCTTTAAGCATGTAGGGAATCTTTAAACAAGGGAATATACATATGTATAATTATTTTCGGAATTAGCTGTCGGAAAAAGGAAGGGAACCTTAACTTTGTTCTTGAATTCAAACGTTACTGAATTGCCTAGTTTTGCGCAGTGAAATAATAACTTTTATTCGATGAAGCCATGCCAGATAGTGGAAAGAAATTTTTTTAAAGAACAATTTCAGCATCGTTTTTAATTAAAGTAACTTAGAAGATACAATAATAAAATTATTATTTTTTAACTGTTAAAATTTACTTATATGAATCTACTCTTAAAAAAAACATATAACAAACAAACTTAATTGGCATTTAATTTCTTCTCATAACTCTCAATGAAAATACGAGTACATAATTTATTGTTGGGCTATGTTTATAACTTTTCACCCGGTAAAAAAACGCAAAAACAAAAAACCTTATTTATGTTTGCTTTAAATGTTAAATACAATAATATTAAATCATAATAACAATCTACACATCATAAATTATAGAACGAAAAAAAATTAATGAATTTACACACAAACAAAAAAGTGCTGAGTCTCTTGGCTAAAGCATATAAATTATGATTACAACAGTCATTATCGAGAGATCGCTAAGCGAACATAGAAATATCAACGTATGGGCCGAAGGCGAAATGCGGTAGGTGTTGAGAGGCAAATAAAATGAAAAATTGTCATTAGCCTAAGGGACACACGAATAAATAAAACAAAAACAAGTAAGAAAAGCTAAATTCGGGCGAAACCGATTTTTATATACCCTTGCGATGTATTTTTTTATGGTCAATGCCGATAATTCCAGAAAAACTGCTTGTTTTTGTTTAAAATCGCTGCTAGTATAAAACTTTACTTAATTTCTTCAAATAAATACCGAAAAACGAAGTTTTTTGCATTTTCCAAAATTCCCGTTATATGAAAGTTGGGCGTGGTTATGGTCCGATTTCAAAAATTTAAATGGTGATACTATTTTCACCAACTTTTGTGACGATACCTTACATCGTTATTGTGATACAGACGTGGACGTGGTAACACCCATTTCATAATAATCCAGTTTCTAAATTAACTATCTCTCTAATATAAAATTTTAATTAATATGTTCCAATAGATAAAGAAAAATAGAAATTTTTCAAAACTTCCGTTATATGGGAGGTGGGCGAGGTTATGGTCCGATTTCAAAAATTTTTAACGATTAAAAGAGCGATATTGAGGAAAATTTGATTACCAAATTTTGGGACGATACCTTACACCGTGGTTGAGATACAGAAAATGTTTCATAAGTGGGCGTGGCAACGCCCATTTTTCAAAATTTCATAAATACCTAATTTCTTAGTTCAAAATCGCTCCAAATACCAAATTTAATGGATTCCGAAAAAACGGAGTTTTTGCATTTTTCAAAAACTTCCGTTCTACGGGAGGTGGGCGGTGTTATTGACCAATCTTGAACATTTTCAATAACAACCTAAACTGTCTATAGAGCAATCTATGTACCAAATTTCATTGAGATATTTAAATTTTTACTCAAGTTATTGTAACCACGGACAGACGGCTGGACGGACAGACAGTCAGGGCTAAATCGATTTCTCTCTTCATTCTGATCATTTTAGTATATATATGCCTATATCTATCTCCATTATTTTTTGCTGTTACAAACAACCGTTATGCGAACAAATTTATAATACCCTTGTGTACAAGTAGGCTCGGGTATAAAAACTTTACTCTTCTCCTAAGTATATATACATACGTGCATATATCTAACTATGTACTTACATATACATATATGCGTAACTGGATGACAAGTGATACGTATTAGGGATGTCAACTTTTGGCATTTTGTTGATCCCGGTATTAAAATCCCTGGACAATCCTGGGATCCCGATTTTCACGAAGTTTTCATTCGTATACAAACTAACATTAATATAACAAAGAAGAACGATTTGTTGTAAATCATGTATGTATGTATTTATTGGTATTTTCAATAAAAAAAGGAAATAAACGTAAAATCTGACACACATATAAAATAATTTATACTTTAAATACAAATATACATATTTGGTGTACTGCTACGCCTCAACACTTCTTGGCTGGATTGTCGACAATAAGTTAATTGCTCTCTGTAGGACATTGCTCTTATCGTCTCATTACAAAAACTATCAATGTCTTTTTCCAAGCCTTCTGATAAATTATATGCCCTTCGGTTATTGGACAATTCCGAGCTGCTCGTTGAAACTTGATCCAATTTATCTTGGAGACTCTCTGCCTTATCCACTTCAGGCACCCCGTTGTTAGTTCTATTAACGTCGCGTTTATTGTAAGGCTCATTTTCTACTTAAGGAAGATGTTATATAGTTCATTTATAATGTCAAGAGCAAAACAAAGCCTTAAGTTCACAAGCTGTGTTATTTGTCGATTGTGAATTCTCTAAAGGCTTTGTTTTACCCTTGAAAGGGAAATTTTATAGATTGATACAAAATTTTAAAAATGAATGGCTATTAAATTCCTTGTTTTCTACAATTCCGGGATTTGAATAGACTTATCCCGGGATATTCGGGATCTAAAAAAGGATAGGATCCCGGGATTGACATGCATAATACGCATGTATCTGCAGACTTGCTTATAAATGCAGGAAACCAACAGCAAATAAGTGTGTTAGGAAGCGGCCGCAGAAAACTGGCGGAAGACGCCAACACACAGACTCCCATTTTAACTTCCGCTCCGTTAAAGCGAGACATACTTTTGGGCACAGGATACCAGTATTTAAACGTTGCGATTGCCTACAAAACATATTTACATTTTTTCAAAATTTTTATACAACAAGCAAAATCTGGCTTCATGTATTTGTATGTATGTGTTGATACGCTTTGCGCCAAAAAAGGCAAAGTCAAGTCACCTATCCCGACATGGACGTTATAAATCAAATGTGTTTATGGCGGAGCACTTTTTCTCATTAGACGTATTTGTTTGTCAGGCCAATATAACTTCGCAGAATAATAGTTGATGATGACAAAGCGCCATTAAAATGACATTTGCACTTGTATACATGCGCGGTGAGGCGTTCACTGTCATTCCTACGTACTTTTTCGTTTGTTTAATGTTTTCTTTTCTATGTGAAAAACCTGCTAGTATTATAGCGAATTTGTTGTGTGCCACTTCGAAGAATAAATTCTTCCTTCCCGTCTTTCTTTACACAAATATCAAAGATATTCATAAATCAAAGAAAAACTGAAAAAGTTCTCGCCCCTTCTGTTTTTGCCATATTTTCGATTTGCAATTGATCTGGCAAATTTGGGCTTAGAATGCAAACTGTTTTTGTTTTGTGTCTCCATGACAAAGACATATTTACGATTTTCGATTAGAATGTATATGTATGTATATGTATATATACGTACGTTATAGAAATAAGGGAATGATTGCATTCTAACAACGTTTGCTACATCGATAGCTTCTCATATATCATACATTATTGGTGGAAGCTGTACAGGAAGGGAAAATTTCCTATTGTTGTTATTGGATTTGTGGTTTTGCTAAGTATTTCTTTTTACTCACAGTGACAACTGACTTTATACAAATTTATTGTTTTTTACATGAGAAGTTTTAAGTGATTATACTTTAATTTAAATTATGTGCATAACAATAATACCATACAAATTTTTTACACGTATTTATGTATTCGTATGTTTTTTGCTGGTAAGTAAACAAGAAAAAAATTATTATACTGGCAATTATCATATGCAGCTTGCCAGCAGCTCTTGTCTTTCGTTAACTGGCGCCAATTGGAAACACCGAATGTACCCAAGTCCTTTACGACTTGATAGTATCAGGCAGATAGGCATTATTCCTCATTTGAATTCATATATCATTTAGTAAATCTTTGCCGTTTTTGAGTTATCCATCCACGTTTAAAAGAATGCATCTTGCTTTCTAGCTTTCACCGGTCATTAAATTAATCCAAGTTTTAAGTTATGCGAAATTTCTATTGGTTTTTATCAGGGACCGAAAATAATGATTATTTTAAAATTTTTAATGAAAAAAATCGAAAGGTTTCAAATATCGCAGAACATTTTTTAATATATATGTATACGTGTGTATATTTTCTCAAGTTCTGCACGAACTTGTACGATTTAAAAATTTTCGGTCGAAACATATAAAAATTATTTTTAATTATTATATTTCGATTTTTATTAATCGCTCAGAATTTTTGGTCGAAACATATAAAAATTATTTTTAATTATTATATTTCGATTTTTATTAATCGCTCAGAAAAAATAATCAAATATCAAGTTTTATTTTTGGTCGCGCGTTAATTTTTCGCTCTGAAGTTATCGGAAATATGTAGCTATTATTTTTTACTAATGTCGTTGGTCCGTTCATTCCACATGGAAGAAATTGCGTAACAACTTCAGTAAAAAAATTGTTAAAAAAACTGTGCTTTGTGGTCATTTAAAAATAGTACTGCTTCACAATAAAATTTTATGGTCTACAAAACAGCATACTCAAAAAATTAAAAAAAAAAAAAATTTACTTGAAATTTTGATAAATTCTTTTTCATAAGTTTTAGTATTATTTCATCTGAAAGCATGATTGGAAACTAATATTTGTACACATGCACATTCAGGTTGATTACATAATATATGTCAATTACATATATGTATACATATAAAAAATACGATTAATAAGAAAAATTATACATATAATTTCATTCGAAAACTTAAAACCAAAATGTCTGCATTCGTTAAGCTACACATGCACGTACATACATACGTGACATGCAATAATATTAAGTAGTTTAATGCAAGAAGTCTTAAATCGTGAAGACGCACGCTTAAATTAAATTCATTTGATTATTTTATTTCAAACTATTTGTTTTTAAACAATTTTCACTATTTTGCTGTCTAGAAACCTTTGTAATGTAATATAAAATAATATAAAAATTTTCTTAAAATTACATCAAAAATTTAAAATTTGGCATTTCTAAATTGAATCACAAATACAGTCTGCGCAACTAATTAGTGCCGCCTACTTTTTTGTATAAATATCCGCTATGTTGGGCAAACCAAGATGTAACTATAGTTCAATAAGCGCAATCTCTGGAACGTACCCCTTTTTTCAAATTAAGGATCTGACGAATAAAAGCTGCATCAAATGGGACTTCGCACACATCATTTTTATAGGATTTTTTTATTAATCATCGCCGTATTCGAGGATCATGATACAGACATGCATAAACTGAAAGACTATTTAGTAGCTTATTTTCTCGCTTTTCTAAGCACTTATGTATATAACAATTTATTGTTATCGCTGTCATTTGCTTGCACTTGAAGCTTCAGTTGCATCCAACAGAATGTAAAAATCCCCCAAAAATAATTGGATAGATTGCAGTTTTAAGGTTGCTTTATTGATTGGGTCTAATGTTCTAACCAAATCGTGAACATCTCTCCAGTCAGCGACAGAAAGATTAACCTTTTTGTCAAAGCTTACAAGTTGTTAAGCATTTTGAACGTTGAATTCGACCTCGTAACTACATCAATTAAGGGCCGATTTAGCCCGTGAGCTGCCATAGTGTATCTATATAGAATATTGTACACAGAAACTACTTAATATTATTGCATGTCACGTATGTTTTTTTTTTTTTTTTGTTTTACGAGGAGGAAGCGGGACTTAAACCTGCACTACCATCAAGTATTTCGTCGGGAGGCAGTTTGGACACTAAGCTCTAAGTCCTCTAACTAGCCCACCCGTGTCGGGTCCGTCGTCCCCGCCCACTTATGTAATGTCCGCCTTATTGCGTTTGATATGCTTGACATCTGACACTCCTTAAATGTTCCATGTTAATTTTATTATCTATATAATTCGAAGTTGAACTTCATTGAGGCTGTCGGAATGGACGGGAATCCGAGCAGCCAATTTCCGGACGGACTTGGTTCCGAGCGGCTTCTTGCCCGGCTATGAACTCTGCAGCCGAATCGAGCCTGATGGACAAGTTCCCTTGCTGCGCAGACTCAGCGAGTAGCATGACCGAAGGTGGTTCAGCAAACGAATACTAAGAGCCGCACTAAATTGCAGCTGAAGGGCGTTTGGTTCCAGCCCTCATAATTTACTCACTTTGACGCTTAAGATTAACTACTCAAACGTTGAGCTTGTGTCAGTCATATTTGTCGGACCGGACGAGATTCCGAGCAACATCTAACAGAACTAAGCTTTGTTGGAACGGACGTGTTTCCGAGCAAAATCTAATGGTGCAGTACGCTGTGTAAGTGGTAGAAATGTCAGCGGTTTTTTCGGGACCAATCCGCGTATCTTAGCTTTTTGGGTATTTCTGCTATAGCGCCACTTATTGTTTTCCAATTTCGGATAGAGCTAAGCATTGTATCGATTATATTATCCGGACTAAGCGGATCTGCAGATAGAGTACTTATGTTAATCGTAACTGCTGAAAATCATGGGCAATAAAATAAGACGTGCCTCGCATCTTTGCCTGCATTGCACGTAGGACAGAGGGCGGAATCGTCCAGCCCGAAGCGGTTAAGGTATTTTCTGTAGCAGCCATGGCCGGTAAGGAATTGGATTAGGTGAAAAGTGACTTCTCCGTGCTTCGATTGACCCACTTCTGAATGTTGGGGATAATGGTGTATGTCCATCGCTCTTTTTCGGAGTTATCCCAGCGCTTCTGCCATTTTTCTAAGCATAACGCTTTTTCTTGGACAGCAATTGCCTCTGCGTTGTCGAACTGCTTTCTCCGCTGAAATATTATCTCTCTTTCTTCAGCCAGTATATCGAAGGGAGTCATACCCGCGACGACGGGCGCTGCATACAACAAGGCTGAGCTGATTACTGTAGCTAAAATGGCACGTTTGCTGCTCCTAATTCCGCCTATGTTTGTGAGCATTCTTGATAGAGCACCGTAAGCTTTTGACGCCTTATGTGTTACCTAATCTGCGTGTGGTCCCAAATATAACCTATCGTCTATAATCACACCAAGGTACTTTAACTGGTGGGAGGATCGAATAGTGTGGCTATTTACTTTAAATACCGCTACCTCAGGTTTCTTGCGACTACTTATTAGAACAGCTTCTGTTTTTCTACTGCTAGAGATAAACCTACGCTATCTAGCCATTTAGTGGCCGTCTCTATTGTGGCGTTCACTTTGACTCCGATATTTGATATTTGCTGACCTACTACTACCAGTGCGATATCAACAGCGAACCCGATTATGTCTACTCCGTCGGGGCGGGGTAGGCGGAAGACTTCGTCGTACATTATGTTCCACAATATTGGACCTAGTTGTGAGCCCTGGCGAACCCCGCAGTAACGGTATACTTTTTAGTTCCAGCGCCGGTAGAATATTCCAGAACTCTATCTTCCAGGTAGCTTCTAATGATATTAAATATGTATGCCGGAACCTGTAGGTTTAGTAGTGCTGTTAGAATGTGTTCCCAGTTTGCAGAGTTGAAGGCGTTTTTAATATGGAGTGGTACTGTGGCACAGTAATGTTTATCGCCCCCTCTCCATCTTCTACCAGCAATTGCATTTGTGGGAATTGAGACTACTTCCTGTATTGCATCTATGGTCGACCTTCGCTTACGGGCCTACTGATGTGGTGATAATCCCATTTCGTCTACAGTGAACCGTAACAATCGGTTAGATACGGCTTTCTTCAGAACCTTACCCAAGGTGTCGAGCAGGCAGATCGGTCGCTAGGATGAAGGTAAACCCGACGGTTGCCTGGTTTCGGAAGAAGCAATAGCTTCTGTTTTTTTCACACCTGCGGAAACACTCCTTGCTGAAGACAGGACTCCATCACTCTGGCGTACTACTGCGGGTCTTCCGCATTGGCAATTTTGAGAGCCTTATTCGGGGTGTTACCAGGGCCAGTTGCTTTGCGGTCACCGATCGCTTTGGCGATTTCTATAACTTCATCAGCAGTCACCCCGACTATTCCGCTATAGGAAGCGGGAGCGCGTGGTCCGTTCGCCGTATCACGATAACGAAACAAGGATTTTACAATTATGTCTAGCAACAGTGGGCATTTTTCCTGAGGCGCCTTAGAAATTCTTGACATTACAAGGTTATAATCGTTTCCCCAGAGGTTCTTGTCTGCTTCGTCGCAAATAATCTTAATTGATGCTTTTTTGCTACTCCGAATTTCATCTTTCAATTTCTTTCTTAAAATTTTGAGCCTTTCTCGTCAACTTTCAAGACCTGGCATCGCTATTTGCCTCCGATAACTTCTTCTTTCTCTTAGCCAACTCGCTCTTAGATCACTGTTGGTATCGTTCCACCAGTGCACCTGTTTACGGGCTGTATTAAATATTTTACGTGACATCGCTGCGTCGCATGCCATTAGTGCATCCAGCCAGTGAGCCACTCGTTAATGTTATGTCAATGATGGACTCTCTGTTATCTCTCCGGAATGTGCTGATATTTCCACGATTCGCCAATACGAGGTCTAGTGGAGCGAAGGTTTCTAGCAGGGCTGCACCCCTTGCATTTGTTCTTCTGCCACCCCAATCTGTAGGCCAGGCATTAAAGTCACCAGCGATTATTAAAGGATGTCGACCGGATGCTGTCTCAACTACATATTTTGTTCAGTAACTCCTGAAAGTCCTGCTGCATCCAGCTTGTTGGTGCATAACAACTGCAAATGTGGTAACCTTTGATAACCGCCCAAACAAAACCCTCACCTGCAAACTCAGGATGCGCACTTTGTATGGGGAAGTTTCGCAACGCCCATATTGCTGTTCCTTTGGTTGATTTGGCAACCCACCCATAAGCTGTGGGGATTTTATATGTCCGTCTTCGTCTCTGCCACCGTTTGCTTCAGTAGGTCCTGAGCAGCTTGGCAATGATTTAAGTTTATTAGTATAAGCTTCAGTTTAGCATTTTGGCTATTGCTCGTTTGTATGACCGGCACCTGATACCTCCCGAGACATTGTCCGACGGTTGTACTTTTGCGTGGTTTTGCAGACACTTAGGTGTATATGCGCAGTGCTTCGCTGCGTGCCCTGCGCCACCGCATTTTTTGCACAGCTCGGATCTATCGCAACTTGTGCATTCGTTTGAAATGTGGCCAAACGACCAGCATCGGAAATAGCTGTTGCCGATTTACGTGCCTTTAGCCAGCTCATCAATTCTGGAACCGAGCAGGCTTAAAGCGTCGGTATTATCCAAGGGGGATGCAGCGTTCCCCACTTCACTTTCACCTGCTGGAGACTAGCTGATGGTTGCAAACTCTGCAGCGTTAGGATCGCTTCTGGACTCGGAGGCTCCTGAGTTATCGGCAACCGCTCTGACAACATTCGGAGAAGTTGTCCTCTCTGGCGATCTTGTGACCTTGGAGCTGCGTCAAATGGACTTACTTTCTCCATTACACTTCGTTCTGCGCGCAGCTTTCCGCTCCGCAGTTTTTTCGCCAATATCACTCAGGGCATGGCTTGATGTTATTTTAAAGTTAGTTTTAACTTATTTAATTTCTGTAATTTAATATTATTCGATTTATTTGCTGGTTTATTATTTAATATAATTTAGTTAATTAAATTATCTTAAGAATATATGTATACTATTTTATTTTGACTTTATTTTTATCTTTATTATGTCATCAGCCTGAATGTACATGTGTACAAATATTAGTTTCCAATCCTGCTTTCAGATGAAATATATGAAAAAGAATTCATCAAAATTTCAAGTAAATTTTTTTTTTTTTTTAATTTTTTGAGTATGCTGTTTTGTAGCCCATACAATTTTATTGTGAAGAAGTACTATTTTTAAATGACCACAAAGCACAGTTTTTTTTTAACAATTTTTTTACTGAAGTTGTTACGCAATTTCTTCCATGTGGAATGAACGGGCCAACGACATTAGTAAAAAATTTGCAAAAATCAAGGGTAATTTCTACAGATTTGAAACTTGCACACTTTTACAATAAAATTTAATGTGTACTCAAAAATAGGTCAGCAATTCTGAGAAAAACGTTTCCAATTCTGATGCAAGTTTAAAATTTTTTTTTTAGTTTCCTACAAAGTACGGAATTTGCGCTTACATACATATATGCTATATATATTTGTTATCATATTTGGGGGCATGTTTTGACGAGATCACCTAGCACTTACTACATATAAAAGCGGTGTGTCGTTTTGAGTTTTTCGATCTGGCTAAAAATATAAAACTCAAAAATTAATTTTTATTTCTGAGCTATAAAATATCGCTCAAGAAATGATTTTTATTTTTGATCAAAAAAATAAAACTAAAAAAATAATCGTTATTTTTGATGAAAAAAATAATAATCAAAAAATAATAGCTATTTCCGATCAAAAAATTACAACTCATAAAATAATGATTATATCTGATCAATAAACAGCAACTCACAAAAAAAGCATAACTTCAGAGTGAAAAATTAACACGCGAAAAATGAGTTTTTTTTATGATCAAACAAATTTTGATCGATATTAAATACTTATATCTGGACAAAAAATATAACTCAAAAAAATATTTTTTATTTTTGATCGAAATTTTAAACATCTTAATATATTGATTAAATATAAATTTTTTTGATAAAATTCATAATGATTACGGTCGCTGGTTTTTATGATTGTTTTGCCGAGGATATTGCACATTTTCTTCCATATAAAAATAAGTCTCGTAATATTTTAGGCACATATGTAAACCTTGGGGTGTAATGGGGTGCAGTGGTGCTTCTAAGTATGCGGTTACAGTTGCACGGCTGTACTCAATCCCTACTCTAACGTTCCTGCACCCTGGGCAACGTGAGCAACCCATGTGCGAGATACGGTAACCAACCCGTGTGGAGCCATGGGTCACGGCTAATAGAGAGGGAGCTTTAGCGGAG
This sequence comes from Philophylla caesio, assembly GCA_963971545.1. Classification (NCBI taxonomy): domain Eukaryota; kingdom Metazoa; phylum Arthropoda; class Insecta; order Diptera; family Tephritidae; genus Philophylla; species Philophylla caesio. The sequence continues at coordinate 70,240,473 of OZ020608.1, read as the reverse complement.
TCACTCCGACATATTCGGTTTAAGGGTCCACTAAAGTCCGCAGCGTCTGTCCACCAGGAGGTGCGGCTGCAAGCGGGCGTCTGTCTTGGAGCAAGCGGCTCGCTATATAAACGAATATAAAATTTCAACCCCCAGCAATGGGTTGTGCGCAGGGCTTGGAACCCGCCACGTAAAAACCAACATCCAATGAAAAACAAAACAAAGCCTCGGATGAGACCCCCCTTTTTTGATGACGACCACAGCAAACGTTTAAAGGACAATGATTTGAGGGCATGCACCTGGAATGTCCGAACCCTTAATTGGGAAGGTGCCTCTGCCCGGCTGGTTGATGTCCTCAGCAGAACCAAGGCTGACATCACCGCCATCCAAGAGATGCGATGGACAGGGCAAGGGAAACAAGTGATAGGCTCTTGAGACATCTACTACAGCTGCCATGTAACGGAGCGCAAATTTGGTGTCGGATTTGTGGTGGGAGAGAGACTGCGCCGTAAAGTACTGTCGTTCACTCCGGTGGACGAGCGTCTCGCCACAATCCGCATCAAGGCGAGATTCTTCAACATCTCCCTAATTTGCGCCCACGCCCCGACGGAAGAGAAGGACGATGGGACCACAGATCGCTTCTACGATCTCCTTGGCCGCACGTATGAGCGGTGCCCCCACCACGTGCTTGGCGACTTCAATGCCAAGTTGGGCAAGGAGGGCATCTTTGGTTCCACAGTCGGAAAATTCAGCCTGCACGACGAAACGTCCGATAACGGATTGAGACTGATCGACTTCGCCGGGGCCCGAAACATGGTAATCTGTAGTACCAGGTTCCAGCATAAGAAGATTCACCAGGCTACGTGGCTGTCTCCAGATGGTAAGACACGAAACCAAATCGACCACGTTGTGATAGACGGAAGGCATGCTTCCAGTGTCCTAAATGTGCGCACGAACCGAGGAGCCAACATCGACTCGGATCATTTTCTTGTGGCAATTAAGATCCGCATGCGCCTCTGTACAGCAAAAAGCGAGCGCAAATGGACACAAGGAAAGCTCGACGTTGGAAAGCTGCAATCGCAACAGACAGCTACCCATTTCGCCACTCGACTTGCACTCCCGCTCTCTGAGAGCAATAATCAACAGAACGATATTTCCGAGCAGTGGAACCATATTTCTCGCTGTCTACATACCGCCGCTGAAAAATCCATCGGATTTCAGCGAGCCCGAAAGAACAACTGGTATGACGAGGAATGTCGCGCCGCTACGGAACGTAAAGACGCTGCCTACAGGGCCACACTGCGATCGGGCGCAACGCGAGCTGTGCGGGAGCGTTATCGTGAGCTGAAGAAGGAAGCAAGACGCATTTTTCGTGAGAAAAAGAGAGAGGCCGAAATGCGTGAGTGCGAAGAGCTTGAGATGCTGGCCGACAGGAAAAGCGCCCGAAATTTTTTTCAAAAAGTTCGACGGCTTACAGAAGGTTTTAAGACCGGGGCGAATTCCTGTAAGAATGAAAACGGCGACCTGGTGACTGATGTCCACAGCATACTTAAATTATGGAGGGAGCACTTCTCCACACTGCTTAATGGAAGCAACTGCAACCCTGGAGATGTTGAACCCGAACCCCCAATCAATGGTGATGGACGCGATGTACCATCACCCGACTGTGACGAAATTCGGAAAGCGATAGCACGGCTGAAGAACAACAAAGCCCCCGGGGCCGATGGGTTACCAGCTGAGTTATTTAAGTACGGCGGAGAGGAGCTGGTTAAGTGCATGCACGAGCTCATCTCTAGAATATGGTCGGAAGAACGCATGCCTACTGATTGGAACTTAAGTGTGCTCTGCCCAATCCACAAAAAGGGTGATCCTGCAGTTTGCGCCAACTATCGCGGGATTAGTATTCTTAACATCGCCTATAAGGTTCTGTCAAGTGTATTCTGTGAAAGAATTAAGCCCACCGTCAATTAACTGATTGGACCTTATCAGTGTGGCTTTAGACCTGGTAAATCTACTACCGACCAGATATTCACAATACGCCAGATCTTGGGAAAGACCCGAGAAAGAAGAATCCACACACACCATCTTTTTGTCGACTTCAAAGCCGCCTTCGACAGCACAAGAACAAGTTGCCTTTATGCCGCAATGTCTGAATTTGGTATCCCGACAAAACTTATACGGCTATGTACAATAACGTTGAGCAACACCACCAGCTCCGTCAGAATCGGCAAGGACCTCTCCGAGCCGTTTGATACCAAACGAGGTTTCAGACAGGGTGACTCTTTGTCGTGCGATTTCTTTAACCTGATGCTGGAGAAGATAATTCGGGCCGCAGAACTTAATCGGTCAGGCACCATATTTTATAAGAGTGTGCAATTGCTGGCGTACGCCGATGACATTGACATTATCGGTCTTAACAACCGCGCAGTTAGTTCTGCCTTCTCCAAACTGGATAGAGAAGCGAAGCGAATGGTTCTGGAGGTGAACGAGGGCAAGACGAAGTATCTCCTGTCATCAAATAGACAGTCGGCACATTCACGACTGGGATCAAACATCACTGTTGACAGTTATAACTTCGAAAAAGTAGAGGACTTCGTTTACTTAGGAACCAGCATTAACACCAATAACAGCGTCAGCCTTGAAATCCAACGCAGAATCTCTCTTGCCAACAAGTGCTACTTCGGACTGAGTAGGCAATTGCACAGTAAAGTACTCTCTCGGCGTACAAAAACCATACTCTATAAGTCTCTCATCATGCCCGTCCTCTTGTATGGCGCAGAAGCAGGGACGATGACAACATTAGATAAGAGGGCGCTTGAAGTGTTCGAGACAAAGATTCTTCGATAGATTTATGGACCTTTGCATCTTTGCGACGGCGAATACCGTGTACGATGGAACGATGAGCTGTACGAGCCGTACAATGACGTAGATATAGTGCAGCGGATTAAGAACCAGCGGCTCCGCTGGCTAGGCCACGTCGTACGAATGGATGAAATAGCTCCAGCCCTGAAGGTTTTTGACGCGGTACCCGCTGGTGGTAGCAGAGGAAAAGGAAGACCTCCTCTGCGTTGGAAAGACCAAGTGGAAAAAGACTTGGCTATACTTGGGATTTCCAATTGGCGCCAGTTAGCAAAAGATAGGGACAGCTGGCGTGCTTTGTTAACCTCGGCCAAAATCGCTTAGGCGGTTGTTGCGCCAATTAAGTAAGTATGTAAACCTTGCCCATTATTTTTTAAAACTAGAAAAGAAAAACTGAATTTACAAAATTTTTCTAAAAACTCTAATATAAAAGTTGAATTTTTTTTAAATTTAGATATGTTAGCGAATTCTGTACGAAGTTTGAAGCCATGATGCATATGGTTTTAGTTTTAGAATTAACTGTGAAGGTCTAAATTTTTTAAAATTCCTTTAACCACGGCAGTTGAAAATCAATTTTATGGGATATGTATATAATTTTGGCGTTTACACTATATAGCTCAGTGTTTGGCTGAGCTTCTCCTACCATTTGTGGTGTGCGTCTTTAATATTATACCACAAATGGAGGGACCTACAGATTTGTGCCGACTCCGAACGGCAGATGAATTTAATGAGAAGCTTTGTTATGGCAGAAATACCCACGTAGGTTTGTCATTGCCTGCCGAGAGGTGACCGCTATTAGAAAAAACTTTTTCTATGATTAAGATTTTGCTTGACCTGCCTGACATTCGAACCTCAAACTCACCGGCATATCGAGTTATAGTACGCACCGCTACCAACTCGACCACAGGGGCCATTGGGATATTTTCCGCTTAATCCAAATATGATAAAATGTTATTATAGCATAAACATTGAATAAATTTCCCAAAATTATAATACAAAATTTAGTTAATTGTATTGTAAATTATTGTATTTTTAAGCATCTAGAAGCTAGTTAAATTCAATACGTTTTCATAAGTAGCGATAATAATAAAGTCAGTTGATAACATTTTAATAGTAATTAATTTTTGAAATGTATGTACATACCACTATAGTTTTACTGAAACGAAGTGAAGTTTAAAAATACTTTTCTCCAATATGTTGTTTACACTGTTGTTGACTTGTCAAAATATAATTTTTTGGCTAAACTTTAAAGTTATAAAAAAAGCGATTCCAAATATCAAAAATATAATTTTCTCTTACTATTAAAAACAGATATTTCCGGCCATTTTGTGAGTGTGCAAATGTTAATTTGATTCTAGTAGCTGCTAAATCTAGCTTTAACCGCCATGACGAAGACATGCACTTGTTAATTCTTAAAAACAGGTCTTTTGGTTTTAAAATACTAAATAATATTGTTGGATGAAATGAAATCAGTATCCAACGCAAAATAATCATTTCTGTTTTTTGGCTTTCAATTCGGTTTCAATAAATTCTTAAAAAAAAATGTCATAACCTGTTAAAATAACACAGGTTTCCAAATATCGGTAAATTTTTTGACACAAAATGACTGGAGCATTTCTTCATGTATTTTTGTGTCCCGAATTCCAATCTGATGCCCATTCCCCGCCATCAGCTTAGTTATTTAAGGTTTCGTATGTTGATACTATTTCGTTTTCTTACCGAGTAGTGGTGGGCGATATCAGGTAAATAACGTTTTTTGCATTCCTATCGATATTGGTCATAACCGATAATAGTTTATCAATATCGTCCCTTCAAAATATAAATATGCCGATATATAGTTATTTGTTTACAATATAGTATTGTGAAATTAATATCTAGCGACGACAAGGAGAATTGATAACTCGCCTTTATCAGATGACCTGATAGCGAATAAAGGATCGTGGATTCATAATAAGCGCTGAAAGTTACCTTAAAAACGCTTCTTCACTGCTAATGTCAAAAACTGTGTAAATCTGTTTAATGGATCGACCCAAAATCCGATATTTTCCTCAATTATCCAAAATATAATTATATTTTCTCAGTATTTTAGATAATTTGAGAAGTGAAATGACTGCGCTCTGAATAGTACCCCACAAATTATATGTTTTTACTCGTAATTGGTCCATAAGGACTACTTAATTGTTATTAAATGTATACTTCATGGTTTTGTTATAAAATGCGTGATTAAAATTCTCGATCTATTTCATTTTATTTTTTAAACAATCTTTATGGCTGTTTTAGTAAAGAAATGGGTTATTTAAATACAAACTTCTTCCTTGCTTTTGATATCCTTACTTTGCCGGAGAGAATTCTTAATTCCAATTGCACTGAAAACTGCTCGAATTGCTATATTTTTGTTTAAGTTATTCCACGGCACGGAATTTCCTTGACCTTTGCTTTCGTATGTGAGTTTCCAGTTCTGCGCCTGTACCTGAAGTGTTGAACATTTTAAAATCTAAAGTTTCTTTGTTTTACAAAAGTGAGAATTTTGTTGAAATCTAATTGAAATCCAAAGAATCTAAACTTTGAAAAGTGATGGTTTTACGAGCGACTAAAATCAGAACGAATGTTAGCACTCAAGTAAATTGTCAGCCCGGGCGCAATCACAATGAGCTACCTGACTCTGACAAGCAAAAACTAACCAAGGGAATTAATATTTGTACAGACGATGCAGTAAATATCGAACTTTGTAAGCAAACAATTCTAGCACACAATTTTCACCGTTCAAATAATTGAAATTGCAATTGCTTGCCTTTCAGGCCTATCGTGAATTCCATTTGAGCTCCAGACTACGCTATTACCAAATCCGACGTGATACGAAATTCTTACGAAATTTCGAAATTCATCACGGATTCCGAGTGAAACTCAATTTTGACAGTTATTCGTCAAAATAATCTATGCACGCTTTCCTTTATCGTGAGAAGTGAAAGTAATAATTGAAACGAACAAAAAAATATAAGTTACTAGGAACTAAGTGGCTATTATTCACTGAAGTTATTAAAAATGAAAGAAATGGTTATTAACGGCTGTAGTCCATAAATTTAAATCTATTTTTCAATAGGTCAAGTCCATCCACTAACCTGTGTTAGTATGAGAAATTGGTGAATATGATGGATGTGCGGACAAACATTGCCGTGCAGCTGAACAGCCTTGGGCTTCCAGTTAAGGATACGACTTTCGTAGTTAAGCTTATTGAATAGATATTGACAAAGAAGTGCTGTTTATTTCAATTGAATGTTTCGAATTAAAATATATTAGAAAAATTTCAACAGAATTATAAAGGAATAGCTGAATCATTAAACACAAGTATAAAGTGACAAGTTAGACTTACTATAAGATAATAATAAAATGTTTTGTAATAAAGCAGCTCACTCTTTCCCGCATGACAAATCGGCTCCTTAACTCATAAAGAATATTGCTTATTTTACAGTTTTCACATATAATAGTAGTTTATTGTAAACTTCTTCATACTAAAAAATGTGTTGGCATTACTAACTCGTTTGTCTAGTTTATAATTTCTTTATTTGATTTCGGGTAAGATTTACAAAAAATTTATGTTATTTCATAATAATATAGCAATTTTTCAAATATTTGCATGTTCTAGCCGAGGATCTGGTGAGTAAATATCGGTTTTTTTTTTATTTGTTCACATTAATGATAAATCCATTTGTTTGCAGATTATATTTCCCCAATCAGCGCAGCGGAATATTACTATATACATTTGCATATTCATTTCCATCGTCGATCCCTGGTGCTTTTAAATATAAACAACAATTTTTTTTCTGCCTCAGAAACTCTAATTTAGCGAGCTTGCCGAAAACTGCATAAAATTGTTTAACACTTGGTTTTTGTCGATCACAAGGAAATAAAAGTGGGTTTTCTCGTTAGAGTTTCCACTATAATCATGTTGTTGTATTTATATTTACACTTAAAAAAATTATTCCCCAAAAAATATATATACATAGGTAGGCAATAAAAAATTAATAATCCTAAAAAATTAAAAGCTTTTTTATTGGCTTAATTATCTATATTAATAATGATATTGACAAATTTAAATAAACTTTTCAATATTTGAAATGAACACAGAATCAGGCAGTAAATGTGAAAATTTCTTTGTTTGGATGTTTGTTACGGCCCAACAAATTCAAATAAAATTTAGATGGGAAGCAGGTTATAACCTATTCTGAAGCACATGATACTTTTTATAAAATATTATTGATAATGGCACTTCCCATACATGCGCTGGACTGATGGAATTTGGTGCGGATGCATGTTTATAAATAAAATCATTTTCATGTTTATACTCGTAGAGAAAACTATATGTTATTGGAGGAGTGGGCGAAACACCTGTTAATATCTGATATCGCATTTCGCAGAATATACATACATACATATGTGAAATGGAGTACTGGAATGCTGTTGTTATACACCAGCACGCACCACACAGTGTTTGACTTTTTTTAAAATATATTTTTAGTATTTTTTGCCAATAGAAAAAGGAACTCATTATTTATACATTTTATTTGTGTAAAATAGCAAAGGAAAGTCTCGCGGGTATAAACTAGCTCATAAATCAATTAAATAAATACTTAAAAAGTAGTATATAAATACATATTTTACTTCGCACTTTTTAACTACCATTTCGCAAACAGGGATCACATTATTCCCCCCTTTTGCGAACTTCCAAATACAACTATAGATTTAGCTGTCAGTACAGAACCTTTTATAATTGAATCATGCTATAAAATAACATAATAACGGCAACAGCGACGACCTTAAAAAAAGTAAGTAGGCAAAAATATTTCCTAATTAATTGAGTAATTGTAAATATATATATTTATTTTTTTTTCGGGCTTCGCACTTGTTCAATTAATAAAACAGCTGGCACAATGGAACCCATTAAATATTTTTTATTTAAATAATTATTGTAAACTTTGATTGTGAATTTCGTGTATAGATTTGGCAGCACTTATTCGAAATTAGCGTAACAGTTGGCAGGACCAACTACGAAAACGTCGGAATTGCTGCTGGCATTTTTCCAGAATTCGTGACGGGAGATGTTTAGAATTTATTATTTTCTCTCAATTCAAACTAATGTGTTTTTGCTTTCTGCCAACAACTAATTAGAAAAAATAGAAGAAGTCTAAATAGCAATATGAAAAACTTGATAAATATTAAACATTGTAAAACTTCATTATTTTGATATTTATCACTTCGTTTCTTCCTATCCTCTCTTCATAATTTACACTGTTATCACGACAACGGGAAGGAGCAATCATTCTGGTGAATGGAGAGCCAACGGCAGGGCTTCGCTCGTAAAAATAAATTGTTTCAATAAACGGTCGAAATTGCGGAACATGCAGAAGCTATTAGACCTTTTAGGGTATTATTGTACAGAACCCCTGCTTGATTCTAACGTGATCCATATAATTTTCCTAGGTCATGATGTGCGGATCTATTAAAGCTGAAAGTTAAGGCAATTATTCTCGAAACTGAAAAAAGTGTTTGTTACCAAAAGTTCGAAAATGCATCGCGTATCCTTTCCAAACACCAATCCTTTTATTGTCTTTTCAATTGTTAAATTTTTTATTTCTAAGAAATTGCTGTCATGTCATCAAGCAGCTGTGCATTTGCAAAGATTTTTTATTCAATAGCAATAGCATTTTCAAAAAACTGATGGAACCATATAAACGTCAAAAACCAAACTGGTGCATATTTGTTTGTACACATACTCATATTAACATATAATATACATGCTTGTAGGTAGTACATATTACAACTTTGGGTTTTTTAGCGAATGTACAAGGTGACAAAGACGATAATTTAATAGAAGTCTCTAAAAGAGATAAAAGCTAGATTTTAAACCGTTGGCATCCATTACTCTTTAAATAATGTTTATAGCTCATAACAAATTCAATAAATAGTGATCAGGTCATGAGCAGATAAAAAATAAATAAAACAGAGAATTCAGAAAGTGAAGAAATGCTAAGTTATAGTCACAAATTTTGCGAACATACCAAGTTACAGATCTCGCCTCAGTCACAATAACATTATTAACTTTTTCATTTAATAAATAAATTGTTAAATAAGTACGACGAATTCATTTTCTACACACTCTTCCTTTTAAAATGACTACTAAATATCTATTAATCAAACATTCGAAACTTTAAAAATATGTATGTACATACATATGTATATCAAATAACTGTTTAATTTTATTTTATTTAAGCAGGCTTGGTGCTTGTTTTTGTGCTTATATAGTAACAACATTGAAAAGAAAAGACTCCGCTTGCAGCTATGTCAAATTAATTCGATCCCCATCGGACTTAAATATCTTCTAATGATATTTGCACTAACAAACAATTTTCAAGTACGTAATAAAATCATCTGTATGTCACATAAACAAAGCACTTACCAGCATCCTTCATACTTCAGAAAACACAAAGGGCAATTATGTAGACATATTCTAAGACACACACTTACATGCGTACGAAATATTTATTAGAACAAAAGAACAAATGCACTTCAATATGTTAGAGGGTCGTCTCCAAGGTATAAGAAAAATTCAACAAATAGCGAAGGAATTGCAACGCACAGCGGGGTGGACTTCAACCGGGACCGAAACAGGCACACATGTTTAATATTAAATCTATGTGTGTATGGGAATTTCGCATTCCGTAACGGCAAAAAATCTTTCCAGCAGTGTATTGTGCAACTCGAGTGGACGCACTAGACAAACTGACGGGAGGCACTAAGAACAAAGCCGACAAGAAACGACATATTGATTTAACCGCATACAAACATATTCACACGTGTATATAGCGACCAAATCAATATCTAGCAATAAAGTTGAGTTTCCGAACAACGCCGCTCACCTGACCGATAAAGTAATTCTTTGTTGCTTCCAGATTTTGTGTTTTGTTTGCGTTGTCCACCACAACACGACGCTATAACAACCGCAATTCAATAAACTACAAATACATACGAAACAAAATAGAAAATAACTAACAAATAATTGAAATGAAAAGTCGTTTGTAATGTTAAACAATGAAGTTCTGGATATTGATTCTCCTACAAGCGCTGAAAAAGTTGGTAAGAATAAAAAAAAATTAATTGAATTGTTCGTGAAAATGCTAACGGACACGCATTAAAACCGAAAACCATGTATTGTATAATATTTCAAAAAGGTTTAGTACTTCAGGCGTTATTCATACCTGCTCGCCTTTGTTATGTCCTTGAAGTCATTTGCGCATTGTTTGCAGAAAATCCATCTCAGCATTTCCTTTGAATTCGTAACAGTCCCACAAAAGCCATGCGGAGTTTACATTTATAGCAAATTTAAAAAAATTCCACAATACATAAATCATTATAAATGCGATTTCGATGACATTTGAACGACAGTTTTTGTTTTCAGTTGCTCAAGAACAGCAAGGAATAATATATGACTGTGTGATTAAAGTTACACACATATGTATTTTATTCCGACTGTCGGTAAATAAAAAAGTAGTTTGAGCATTACTTTCATAACTTCGGTTTTTATCACAATATTTATTTATTTTTCTCAAAAAAGAAATAAGTTCTCTTTTAGTGTTTTACTAGCACCCCGAGGTCATTTTAAAGGAAATAAAAGTTTGAAGGATTCATCATTAAAAAATTATCAAATGCACATACATACACCTGCGGCCACGCGTAACTTACCACTTGATTTTTTTCACTAAGTATTTTAAATTGTTTCGTTCTTTGGGCTTTTTTCTACATATTTTTTATTGATTTAATAAAATAACAGACATATATACATAACTATATGGCGTAAATATATTTCGTTAACTTTTGACTTCGAACTGACCCATTTTAAAAATAAAGATAGATACGTATTTTGTTTGAAAATTAGAGTTTAATTCCATTATTATTATTTCTTCTAATATCATAACAAAAAATGTTTATTTCAATTGAATATGGAATAAGAACATATTGAAAATATTAACGTGAAATCTAATATAGCACCGGTCCGCCTTTAGCGGATATTACAGCTCCGATAAGAGCAGGCATTGAGTCAGCAAGGTTCTTCAAAACACTGTTAGAAATTTCCTCCTCCTCCTATGTTATTTCTAAATTTTTTTTAGTTTTGGTTTACTTTAAGGCTTATGCTGAGCCACTTTTCTTTTCATTATGAGCCATTAGTGCTCAATAGAATTAAAGCCAGGGTAGTTTCCTGGCCAATCCTATGGTGTAACCCGAGGTCTTCGACTAATTTTATCACCTGTAAGAGAATTATAAAAAATTATTTAATTTTTTTGGTTATTAATTCTTGGGGTTAATAGTAGTTAATTTCAGAGCATAATTGGTTGATTTTGCGCTGAGGCATGGGGCCGAGTCGTATTTGGAAGGTAGCTCTACAAAAGGCACCATGATATCCGTTATGGGCTTCCTATATTTTTCTACATTTATTATGTCATCAATATACACCAGAGATCCACGAGTGTAGTGAGAAAAGCAACCTCAGGCTGCAAAAAGAACGCGTCTTTTATTTATTTTCTAATGATGATGATGGCCGCTGTGGTCGAGTTGGTAGCGGTGCGTACTATAACTTGATATGCCGGTGAGTTCGAGGTTCGAATCTCAGTCAGGGCAAGCAAAATCTTAATCACAGAAAAAGTTTTTTCTAATAGCGGTCAACCCTCGGCAGGCAATGGCAAACCTCCGAGGATATTTCTGCCATGAAAAAGCTTCTCATTAAATACATCTGCCGTTCGGAGTCGGCAAAAAAATTTAGGTCCCTCCATTTGTGGTATAATATTAAAGACGCACACCACAAATGGTAGGAGAAGCTCAGCCAAACACTGAGCTATATAGTGTAAGCGCCAAAATTATTATTATTAATGATGATGAAAAGGTTTGATTTTCAATTCTGTTAATTTAATGATCTTTAATAATAAACGAAGTCCTATTTTTGGCAGATATTCCCCAGTGACTGACCATCAAACTTCAGCTAAAAGAAAGATGAAATCTACACTCATGGGACTAATTGGATTAATATCCTTGCCGCACGTCCGAATTAATAAAAACCTTAACAAACCGTTTGTTCGAAACGATATTTGAGACAGGGTAACTCCATGCTTCATGGTTCCGTTCGCGTTGGTTGCGGATCATAGTCATAGTACCTCCAAAAATGCAAGGAATGCGATGTCTTGGTCATGTCATGTATCAACGATGATACTTCGGTAAACATTTTTTTCGATTCCTTGCGCGGACTATAAAAGCAACGCGTTAACTTCACAAAGGATGGAGAAAACTGGTAAAAGTATTTTGGTCCGGGTCTCTTACACACCTGCACTGTCCTTGAACTAGCCACTCAGCCATTGAGAGTATTGATAGTAACTGGGATATTATTTACCGTTTTCAGATTAAGTCTAGAATTACAAAGCTAGAGTTCCGTTTTTTGCTATAAAGAATAAATACAAATACATGCACATTTTTGTAATCAACTTTCCTATATTATATTGAGCACTTGTAATTTTTAGAAGATACTTAAAAAAAAACGTCAAAGATCAGTGGTAAAAATGAAATATATAACAAATTATATTTTCTAAAATTTCAAAATTGTGATGAAAGTTTAATAAATGTTAATATTTTATAATTTTATTGAGCTCAAGGCCAGTTTATGGCCTTGAGCTCAATAAAATTATAAAATATTAACATTTTACTAGGCCAACAGAAAAATGAACAGTTTAATAAATGTTTCTACATTTTTATAATATTTTAAATTTTTTTATGTGTTCGTTAGAGAATAAACGATGTTTTAAATGAAAACTAATTTTAAAACATTGGAGGATAAATAAATTGTCATAAATGTGTCAATAAGTGTTTGTGCTATAATTTGTGAACAAAGTGTTTCTCTCAAATGTAATTTCAAATACTGATGGTGATATATTCCTCTAGCCTTAACTACTAGTTTATAAACCGGTCCTGCCTTAAACCGTAACGGACTGGAGCGACTTTCTTCCTTAAATAACCGTTCATGAACTGAAAGTTTTGCCTCCCAGCTTTACATTTATTTCTACAATTGAAAAGGGCTGCCCCAACCCCAATGTTAGATGATATATAACTTGCTTGCATAAATTATTTATGTATATTTGTTATTTGAAACATACATATGTACATACATACATGCATTTATTCATACAGTACGTGTGAAATCTAGCTGCTGTCCGTTAAGAGATCGTTTAGCATGCAGTCGCGGGAGAGTGTGTGCATACATACATACATAACATACATACATATCTATACATTTAAGTAACAGTGGCGCCGATATACTTAACTATAAATTACTTTATTTGCAGATTGATGCAACAGCAACAACAATAAATAATGGAATTGTGATGCTTCTTCTTCTGCAAAGCAATCAAATGAAGACGAACCAAAGCAAGAGTACGAGTATGCTCGTGTATTGAAAAATGTAGATGAGCAGAAAATATTTATGCATAATAATGCTGAAAGGCAATCAAGTTTGTGGTTCAAGTGAGATGAAGTGAAATAAATTGATTTACAATTGAAATGTACTTTTGGTTGGTAAAGTGTAGCTGTGTAGAGGGACTGCATTCACATGCAAACAAATATTTGCATAAATTTGCGTGAGGTTTTTAAATTTGCATTCAACGTGATTGCAAATATGCATATACCATGAAGTAAGAAATTTTGTGCAGTTTAAGAATTAAGAGAAATTTTACTTGCTAAGTTTAATGCTTAAAAAATATCCATTGCATAAATATGCATTTATCATTTTATATAATAATAATATAATTAGGCGATTCACAAGGTGTCGTAAATGTCGTAAAGTTTTAAGGTCATATAAATTTTCGGTAGTTCAAAGTCTAATTTTTTTGTTCTTGTAGCATTGTACATACAAAGGATGTAAAACAACACAACTAGGAATTTTTCATATATTATGACTTTGTGTCAATATGACACTTTACGACACCTTGTGAATCACCTAAATATAATTTTGGCGCTTACATTATATAGCTCAGTGTTTGGCCGAGCTTTTCCTACCATTTGTGGTGTGCGTCTTTATATTCTACCCCAAATGGAGGGACCTACAATTTTATGCCGACTCCGAACGGCAGATGTATTTAATGAGAAGCTTTTACTTGTCAAAAATACCCTCGGAGGTTTGCCATTGCATGCGCCCACTTATCATTTTACATGCATAAAAGTGACAAGAACTCGGAAAGCTTGAGTTAAAGTTGAGATTTGGCTTAATTTTTTTATGCTAAATTTCTTATTATTGGTTCGATAGTTTTTCAGATGTTTCTTCTTTAGTAGTATTTATAATTTTTCAAATTTGCGATTTCCCAATTCCTTAAGTACCTATTATATTAAAAAGTCTTGTCAAAAATAATATATTTTGTGATATAACTTGCAAGTTTCAAGTGACTCATCGTTGTCTGCCACAATTTCGTCCATGTATACTTACATAGTAAAATAAAAATCCCTAGCATTTTTATTTGGGTACTATTATTATAAAATTTATTGTCCTTCAAGAAATTATACAATATCCATAAGATTATATTTTTTTATTGAAAATATGTAAAGTGATTTTTCACCCTAAACAGGGATAGGTAATTTAAATTTGTAATTCAAAACAGTAGCCACCGCAAGAAAATAACCATAGCTAAGCCATGGTTTAGTACCTTTTTTAGGTTGGTACTTAATATAGAATGGTGTAAATACATTTTTTACTGGCTACTATAACTTATACCGCTTGAACTATTGTTCTTGTACCAGTGGTCTTGAAAAATCTATATTCATTTTTCAGATTTTTTTTTTTGTCAATTTCGTGTAATGTGATTTTATTTAATATTGTAGCGATTCAACGAATATAATGCTTTGGTGGGATAATTCAAATTTTATCTCATTGGTTTTAAATTTTCTTAAATAACTTGTTCACTATAAGTATTATCCAGGATTCAGTTATTAAAGGTTCTATTTGAAAATTTTAAACTCCCACCCACAGGGATCAGAAGTAAACAGAAAGGGGAAGCATGTATTCCTATTTTGAGAGAACCAACGAAAATACAATAGTATGCGTTATATCACTTTAAACCGAGCAGTAGTAAATTTAAATGAACATGTCTGAGATTTAAGAACGTTTTGCATGTCCATAAGTATAAAGCTGTATCAATTTGCCGTTTAAATTCAATGCGCACTTATCATCAATTGCAATTTATAGTATACTATATTTTTTATAAAATATTACATATCCGATAAGCTTGCAATTTTTTTTATGAAAAATTTTGTTATTCGATAAAATTTCAAAAGTATATGAAAAAGTGAATTTTGTTTTTTTTACATCCTTTAGCATTCCACGTGACAATATGTATGCAAGACCTCAGACTGGCCCCTTTGTGAATGAAAAAATATTCAGACCTGTTACGGAATTCGAAAATTTAAAATTGCCAAAATGTTTATCATATATCCAAATGAAAACACTTGCAATTTAGCACCAATATTATATATAGTAAACGGCTTATTCATGTTTTATAGTTACTATATATAAGATATTAAGTATTTCCGTAAGATGTAATTAGAAAATTAAAAAAAATTTAAGGTATACAAGTTTTCGATTGCAAGAACACGTCGATTAATTGAGTTAAAAAATTATTAAGTTAAAAAAAAATCAAAATCAATTTGAAAATCACGAAATCACAATTCCAAATATCGACGTACAAACGGAACAAAATTAGATCACTATTAAGTACATTATAAAAAATTTAATTTTTGGTTCTACATACTATTTCAAAACTTTTTTTTTACAAACTGGACAGCGAAATTATCAAAGGAGTGACAATTTCAGTTACCAAAGGAGTTACACTTTCAGGTAATATTACGAACTTAATGCTGATTATGATTCGGACAACCAAACTTATCTGCCCTGCAACCATCAAACAACAATCAATGGCTTTTAACGTAGTAGGGTCATTCACGGTATGCGCACAAAAACAGCTGATCTTGTGTTCAAATGCATTTTGATATTTTTAGGCAGATTTTTTACAAAGAAATAAGCAAATAAAACATTTTCTCATATCCAACTTGCATTTTCATATCCGAATAAGACAAAGCGTATAGTGGAGCGGCGAGCAAAGCGTCGAGCATAACGTGGAAAACAAACATGTAGCTGTCAATGCGAACGTGCATAGTGAAGAGCATAGCGTCGATAGCGCAAAAGAGCATAGCGACGATTTCAAAATATTTTGTTTTCGCCGCTATGAGCGTAGAGATATAGAGCGATTTGTTTGACGATATTATTAATAAAAATACGAAAAATGAATATTGAACAATTAATAAGTGCTATTTTGTGTAGAAATTCATTGTGGAATCAGGGGCATGCAGTGCATCGAAAAAGATGCGTGCTGGACAAATTATGAAATTTTTAAGTTCTTTATTTTCTTTAATTTTCATTAAATATAAAATTCTTAACGACGGATTTTTTAATAAAAGCAAAACCAGTTGTTAACAAAAACGTAACTCCACGAATTTTTGAATGAATTGTGTTGGTTCGACGCTAAGCTCGATGGTCGACTATGCTTTGATCAAATCGATGCTCTTTCGACGCTATGCTTTGCTCGTCGCTATTCTCGCCGCTTCCCTATGCGCTTTGCCTAAGGAATTGGTGATTTAAAATGCGTTAAAGTTATTTGACAAATAAGAAAATTTGAGTCATATATGTATGTATGTATGTACATAAAATTGAATTCAGTCAAACCCAAGTTGAATCTTTTAAAAATTACTTAAAAAGTAATTATATACAAAAGTAGTAAACTCCTCCTTTCCATTTTAAAATATTTTTCGTACTTTCAACGAAAAACAAATGGTCGACCTTATATTAATAAAATTATTTTGTATTTCAAGAAAATAAAACTAACAATATAAGAATTCCCAAGTTAACATTAAGAAAGTTGTGAATACCCCAAAAAGCCGTTACATACAACTCTGTCAAAACAATTATATTAGTACCAATGAAATTGAAATGTCACTTGAGACAAACGTTAGCAATTCAAAATTCAACAGACTGCACATTTTTAATAAGTTGTGCTAATTAGAGATTGCACCAATCGTTGCTCTGTTACTACTCTGCTCGTTTTTTGACTTTCTCTGACGTCACATATTCACAATTGAAGAAAACAAAGGAATCTGAAAACACAAAACCGTAAAGACGTTGACAGTTCGGTTTGTGCGTTAAAATTATTTTTTTGAATTTTTGAATAATATTGAATAAACCAGCAAACACAATCTCTAACGTTAGTGAAAAGGCTCGAAATACAGTTTTCTAATGTTTCTCGAATTAAAAATGAGCTTAAAAGCTGATTATAAAATGACTGAAGAAACACTCCTATGAAACACTAATAGCCCAACAAACACAATTTCTAATGTTTGAGAAAAAGCTCAATTTAAAATTAGAATTGTAATATCGTTTTCAAATGTTATTCGAATTATAAATTTAATGTTTAGAGAAACAATCGTATGAAACACTTATATGTCGAATTTAATTTTACAATAATTTAAATATTAAGATCAGTTATTTAATTTCAAACACTGTAAAATAACTTTTGGTTGTGTGTTTGATAAATGAATAAATGAAATGAAATGAAACTGGCATTATAAATATAAAGGCAAAAGGAAATTACATTTAATTTACATCATACAATGTGCTGTTTTTAATTAAAGAATGCCAATAATAGCTCCAAAATAATTAAAAAACATTAGAATCCAATTAGGATTCAACCTTAGAATACAATAAGATAACTATTATTTTTCTCGAAATCGAGAACTAAATCCCTTTTTTGTAGATAATGCTATAGTTCTCGACAGTTTTTATAATATTTTATTTTTTAAATGAGCTAAAGGCCTATTTTTGTTGGAGAAAATTATACTTATTTTTTCACGGCTTCCGCGGAAGTCGAACCCGCGCCACTACTTAACACTTAAGCCAGCGTCTCAACAGGCTGAGCTGAAGCTTACGCTGGCTGAGCTGTTGTTATTTTCTCCTTTTCCTTTACAACTCACTACAATCAAGTGCGCTGTTCCGCCGCTATTTCAACTTGACTGTGTAGTTTTTGTTTGTACAAATTTTGTGTATTTAAATTTGTTTGTTAGGCAGGCTCAACCTTATTGTTAATTTTTGTTGTTTTTTTGGCCTGTTTAATTTCATTATTTTAATTTTTAAATGAACTAAAGGCCAATTTTTGTTAGAGAATATTAGAGAAAAAACAACATAGTTATAGTACTATTTCGGAAATTACCGAATATCCTCATCAGACTTCTTTCTTCACGGCTTCCGCGGGAGTCGAATAGTTTTCTTACGTTCTACCTTTGAGAAATATATTAGAGTTCGAATTTGTGAAAATGCTTGTGAAAATAAGTTTTTGAATTGATTGAAATTGGGTATGAAATATGTGGGCAATACGGAACATTTTATTTAAATCTACTTAATTTTTGAATAAACGACGTGATTTTTGATATTTGTTGGAACGATTTTCCGTCATCCCTTGTCAAGTTTGGTTTGGAGACAAACCGGTTTCGGAGTTGTGCCATATTCAGTGTCAATTTTCGTTCTGTTCAGTTTATGTCTTTTGTTCCGTATTTATTTCGTTTTTCTGGTTAAACAGGTATTGGTGCATAATCGTAAATGTTAACAAATGTTAAGTGTACTAACTATAGGTACCTAAAGTCTCGCGCGGTTAGAGTCCAAAAGGGTATATTTTATCTCGAATCTGCCTTCGCGGTAAGATAGTCAGTAATTTTAGTAGGTTTGGGTATTGCAGGTTTGTTTTGTATGTTGGTATCTGTCATTTTACCTACGTCTTTGTTTTGTTTTTGTAAACAAGCCTTAATGGTGCAAATATCGCATCAGAGTTGCTGTTTATTTGTTCGTTTATTATCCTCCCATCAACTGTTTTTTGTTTATATATTTCCATGTTTTCAAGAGCATTTAGGCGCCGTCCTTTTTGTTGTAAGTGCAGTACCTTAACGAGTTTCTTTATTTCTTTACTGTCAAATATTTTCCTAACCCTTTTGCATTAAAGATGAAAAAACAGTGGATGGCAATATCGGCAGTATCGACAGTTTTCACTTAAAAACTTAAAAACTTTCGATGGGTTGGAGTGGCTATCGACAGTCTTGCAATTGTTACTCGCTATTTAAATGGCAATATTTATCACTGACTTTGAAAATAATTTTCGTCATCCCATGTCAAGTTGTCAAGTTGATGACGAAAATTCGTTCCAAATCAATCATTTCACACCCAGTCGGAAGCAACAACAATAAAATATCGAAATATATATCGTTGAAGAATATTACAATGTACTTGATTTAGAAGTCAAAATAAATTGTGAATATTCATTGTATGGAAGGAAGTGCGTAACACGTTCAACAAACTAACAAAATTGCCAAACATCAACGTTATTTCGTCGGCACTTGAAACCTGCACGTTTGTGTACTTAAACTTCATGGGCTATAGTATTGTATAAAAATAAAAAAACTGGGAAATTCAAAAGAATCTTGTGTTTTCAATTTTGCTATATTTTTTGTTTAAAGAAATAATAAACAGAATCGGGCAGTTAACTTATTAATATAGTTCGATAGTTCTCCCGATTGTAATTGAGGTGTTTTTGAAATCATCGAAATCTATCGATAGTTCGAGTATGAAAAGTTTTCCAGCTCTATCTATCATTCTTAGCTTTTCTTCACTTCAACTATCATTGTTCGCTTCACATCATATAAATGTGTGGCGTCAGGCTAACATTTTTCCTCTTTCGTTGTCGCAATCTCTAAAATCTATAATTCTTGGGTGAAATGCATTGAACCGATTTTTATTTGACACATCAAAATTTATTCGAAGTTGTGCGAAGTATGCATAATCGGCCCATAAGTGGTTTTGGCCTAAATTGAAATTTTATTTAAAAAAAATGAGTTTTCTTTTAACATGAAAATCTATTCAAAACGATTTCAAATTTTATTTTTTTTTACTTGTTATTACTGAATCATTTTGTGACTTATGTAGCTCAGCCTCTTAACACAGCCTTTTAAGACGCCGGCTTACGCGGTGGCGGTGGCGTGTGTTCTGATGAGGAGATGTGGTGATATCCGATATAAAACTATAACTTCTACCGCTAATTTGTTCGATAAAAATTGGCCTTTAGCTCATTTAAAAATAAATAATGGAATTTAAATCTCGTCTAAAACTGAATTGCATATTTAAATTTTTTAAACACTCTTACGTACGCACAACATATTATGTATACACTAGTAGACAAAATAGACGGCCAAGCATTGTTCAAAATGAGAAAATGTTTAACAATAAAGTTTTTCTTATATTTTGTATTGTAGTTACTTTCTTCATACAATAACATGTGTTTTCAATTTATTCATTGACGTATGCAGCACAATATCCTCTCCTGAATTACAAATGAAATTTCAACATCGCAGAAGCGTAAATAAAGTTACGAGTTCAGTTGTTGTAGAACCCAAAACTTATTTTCAAATTTCCACTAGAAAAATAATTACATATCGCTAGCTTGCAAAGGTGCCAACTGCACTTTTTGAAATTTTTCAGTAGAGACAAAAAACTATATAAAGAAATAAACATTACATTTTGCGAATTTTTTTGAATGCAATTTTATTTGTTTTGTTGTTACTTACATATACAGTAAGCAAAAAAATAAAAAAATAAATAGTATTTCTGATTTAGAGGAACTTTTGTCATTTAGCACTTTTTCTGTTGCTTTTTTTGATTTGTGCATATCATTTAGCACCTTTTCTATAAAATATAATTTAAACATATTTCTTATATGATTTAAATAATATGACTTTATTTGTGTTTTTAATGCCGCAAGCACTTAATATTTATTGTAAAAAAATAAATTTGTATTGTATACAGTCTTACTTCGTTGCTGTGACTTAAATTAACTTAAATTCAATAATAAAAAATAACTTTTTTGGTTTTTATCACATGAAATCAAGTTTGCAGACTTATTTCGTTGCTGCTTTTATAAAATAAAGTAAAAAAATATGTAGCACCTACTACATTGAAGAAATACATTTGTATATACATACATATATTACTCGTGAGGTAATTCGTCATAAAATTGGTGGTGAACTTTCGGCAGGATCATCTTTAAATATTGCAAGTCTTCATATTTTCTAGTTGTAATTTTTTTTTCTCTCGCTGTGAAGTTGCGGTAAATCAGACCAATCTAACGGAGAAATAGTTGTATTTATTCTTTGAGGATAAGCTTGCCAGGAATTTGGGAATCTTAATTTGTAAAACATTTCTTTTTTTGCTGTATATTTAATCGCACGAATATCAGTGACTTTGGTATCACCTTTTTCCCGGCCAGGACGAATAGTGCGACTCCATAACCAGCAAAGAATCCAAAAAAGAGTTCAAGTATTTTCGATCATTTGAAAATTCTGTCATCGGTACTGTATTTGAATTATAATTATCTACTAGTTACAGGCCACTTTACCATATTCAGCATTGCGTGTCTGCCAATGTCCAGTGTATTTAAAAAGAATGTTCTGCACACACGGATATTCTTATTATCAATTTTTAGGTAATATTTTAAAGTTGACTTCTTTTTGGTTGTTCTCTTCACGGTTTACGCGTCTAACTGGTAAGGTACTTTGAATCAAGTTATTAAGTAAATACGCTTTTCCTTCATGTTCATGCTCAAAAATTGTTTAAATAGTCGACCCCTTTCGTTGTCAGTGATTTGCGTGATTTACCACTTTCTCTGCGATATTTGTTTTGAGTGCTCATCCAATTTGCGTGTTTAACTTGCACTCTCTTCTTGCGCTTTTTGGATTTGACAGAAATGTCTATGGAATAATTTGACTCGCTGTGATAACCATAAGGCACGAGTCCTAGACCACCATCTTCTTCATTATTGCCAAAAGGGTCAATATTTTTGCTGTTGTCAATTGCTTGTAAAGCAGTGTTATTATTTTCGCCGTTTTCCATACAGACCTTTTAATAAATGTACTAATACTTTAGTTAATTTTTGTAAAACAATAATTAAAATATGTTACCTGTTGCATCTGAAATAATATTAAAAACTGAATTAATCAATTTGTACGGAGCGCAAACGAGCAAACAGCAAAATTTAGCACAAAGCACATAGGTTTATTGAACATAGCGCGCGCTTTTTGATAGCTATGTAAATGGCACTTTTGCGCATCAACAAGAAACCCTATGAAAAAAAAGAGTCACCACTGTTTTTTTGTTTTTAAAAGATGTATTTTTTAATCCTTTTTTGTTCTGCATTAAAATCTCAATTTTGTAAAAAAGTGCAGTTGGCGCCTTTGCACTTTAAGCTAGCGATATGCAAGTAGTAAAACAAAAAGCATCTATACACAGAAAAAGGTATTTAATTCCTACTGTTTGTAACAAATAGAGATGTTAAAAAAAAAATTTAGTATACATATTTTATTAAAAAGAAATTAAATACCTTACTTAATTGTTAATTGTTTATTTTACATTTGTAATGGCAAAACATAAATTGAAACACCATTCCTTTTCATTTTCCTTTATGCCGAAAAAAGTGATATTTTTACTAATTACTATTCAGCAATTAAGAAAATTTTTAAATTTATAAGGAATTTGTACATACTTATGTATTTCTCAATTTATATTTGGCAAACTAGTTGTCACAGTGTTTCCTACGGCTCAGACTACGCTTAAAGGCATAACAGTTCATATTAAGCTGAATTAAAGCATACAAATCTAGTGGCAACCAGAAATTGATTATCTACAAAGCATTACCGCCATGTTCCAGTGACATTCCGCTCAGATTCCAAAGACATGCTACTATGTAGGCAGCAACACACCAGTCAGAGACCTACTCCCGACACCGCTCGACACACGCTCACTTGATAGCAGACAGCTACCATGAAGCATGAGAAATATCTCACAAATGCGATGTAATTTTTCAAAATAACAACATTGCTTAAACGACAACAATACCAACAAGAATAAAACAAACAAAAAAATGCAGAGCAAAACGAATTGACACTACTAAGTAAACGTATCCTGTCACGACAAAAAGGTGTCAGACGCTAGTAACAAGCTGTAAGGAACCGCTAAGTAACCGCCATTGAAGGATGGAATAGTTTGCAGCAATAACATCAACAACGGCAACAACAACTAGAATAACATATCATAAATGGATGCCGCACAAAAAGGATGACAGCAACTATAACGACATTGACACCAGTAACAACGATCTTCAAGCTGAATCTAAAGGACTCGTGACTTACACATATATTTTATGTACTTGCATAACGTACTCTTACATACATATATGAAACACCAAAGGTTAAAGGATATTTTGCAGATACTGCGGACGGTGTTGTTGACGTTGCAAGCAACTCTAAAACGACGTTTGTACGAGTAGATGTGTGTAATATTTAGGTGCTCATGTGTTTTAGTTTATTATTAGTAATATTACTCGCAACATGTGTAGACAACCATTTTAACATGAAATTCTCACATAGCTGACATTTTTCCAACAATTTATTAGATGATAAGTTTCTAGCTGCAGTAGAAAGAATGCTCGTGCATACGTAAATACATACATACATGCATATGTATACAACACATACATACATTTAAATGTACAAAGGCATGTTTATTTAAGTGTGCATTAAGAAAACATCTGCGCGGCTTCACGCTTTGGAAGTTTATTAAATTTTTAAATTTCAGACAGCAAATAATCTTAAATTTTCGAAATTTGATACTTTTTCCACACGTCATCAGTCGTTGGGATTGAAAATGCTAATGCGCTAAAGGCTACTCGACTACTGGAAATTAATATTTTTCTTATGCTTTTAACATTTGAAGTGAACTAATGATATTACCGAAATGTTTGTTTTCTTTTACTGCCATCGATGAAACTCTACACTGAATCTTTGTAAGATTTCAGCCAGGATGATGGGTAATTACAGCTGGTCAGCGGAAGTGCGATTATGCAGAGTTAATTAAGTTGTACAGGGATAGTGCGATATGAATAGAGAGAAGGATACATAATGATATGTTAATTTTAATAACATTGTGTAAGACGCAAACATATTCATCTTAATTAAAAGCAAAAGATCGCATTCTGACAAAAAAGGGAACGAACTTGAACAAACAAAGGCCATTCGCTTCAAAGTGAATTAAATAATAAGATTGGAGTAACTGCGGCCATGCGTAAGAACGGCGGTACAAGTAGGCTGCTGATTGAAATCCCGTTGTGAAACCATCGTCGGAAATATGTTTTGTTATCTGCTTCCATAAAAACTTAAACCATCCCGTGCATTTTATATTGTGGACGTTTGCTGATTTGATTACGCGTGCAATGCTCTGCACCTCTTCTTTGCAATTGCAGCTGCAACAAAAGTCGTTGGTTGGTTATCTCCACTTCTTCCCACGTGTTTTTTCCTTTTCGGACTGTATTTTAAGAAGGCATGAGTTAAGACCGGGTTTCGAGTAGAGTTGATAAAGGATACTTCCGTACCTTTTTTTTTGCCGGCTTGTCGGCAACGCTGTTGCCAGGAATTTCGTTGTTCCAAGGGACTTATACAAGACTGTGGACACTAAACCTACTGTGTATTAAAGAACCTTCCGCATGCTGCGTCTATTTTGGACTTGTTTAGAATTTAGAAACTTAATAACAGGAATTGCGAAAGCTATGAGGTTCGAACTAAAAAACCCTACTTTGGTGTGATAAGCTAGAGTAAACCCCGCTGCCAACCATTTTGTATAACTTTCAATCTGTAGAGATAACTGTCGACCCTGGCTTTAGTTCGGCGACACCTTTGCACTTGTTCTTTTCGGGAATTCTTATGGAGAATTTGTTCTCTAAATAAATAAACGATGTAGACTATAGATTTTCTAGAACCCTTGTGTATCCCAACTGAACCCACATACCTTAGACCAGATATTTACAAGACAGTGCATTTTGAAATTACTCGCTCATCGTTCGAAGATGTTGTTACGATTCCTATGTCATCAGCATATACGAGTACTATGGCTTGGCAACCCGTGCCCTTTAAATTTATAAATAAGGTGTTAACAGTTAGATACCGATTTAAATGGGATAGATCACCTACTTGGGGAGTGCCTTTTATTTGTTGTTAAGATTTGGATCTGTCCCCTAAAACTGAAAGGAACATTCTCAGTTCACGCAAACACAAAATACATGTAATTAGTTTTCGCAACACAGATACCACATGTTTATATTCGAATTAAAATTCTAAGAAGAAAATGTTTTTAAATAAAAAAAAGTAATAAATAAATATTAATGTTATATGAGCTATTTAGCTTTGTTCATCAACGGTTTTGGGAATGATAATTCAATATCATATATTTATGTATGTATATATAAAGATATTTCAGAGATTATGTGCGCAGTGATGGATTTATTTTGTGGTATTTCTTAATTCCTTTATTATTGCCAACGTGGAGAAAGCTGCTAACTCGACTTTTATTTTTAAATAACCTCTCGATTCTGACACGAAGAAGGAAAGATATAAACATAATGATACAAGCACATACTTTATTAACAATTAGTGTATCTAAAAATACTGAAAATAAATTCTGCTAACTCCAAACATATTATATTTTCCACCTATTTTTATCAGTTTTAACTGAAATGTTAGAAAAACACCTTTTTCAGGATCAACAAACAGACTATAAGGAAAAAAGAACGATCATGATTAAAGTTTTATAAAGCCATACTATTTTGATTTTCTTCACAAAACACTATTTTGGGGAAAAACGCGGTTTCTGTCAAAGTTTTCGTTTTGAAACAACGACGCCTATAGTTAGTTACCTCAAAAGTACGAAAAAAAAAACAAAAAAATCATTTTTAAATCAGCTATTCATCCATTAACTAAGTACAAGTGCTTGATATGTACTAATGTTCGGTACCATTATACAACATTTCTTAATTTTTTATGACTGATTTATCACAATACAATAAATAATCCAATCAGAAGATGTAGTGTAGACTTATTCTTATTTTATTTTACCTTAAATATAGTATTTTGAATATTCTAATACTCTGTGATTTGTAAGCGCAATCAAAGACTTACATTTTCAATCAAAAATAAAACTATGTTCTGCTTTAAAATAATAATCTGTCTTCATTGTTTGCCATGAAAAAATAGGGAACATGCCGCAGGCGCCCAGCATTCACATGTACATACATGCATTTACGAGTATATGTATATAAAAATAACAGTGAACATATTTATTTCAGAAGGGAATAGAGGAAGAACAAAACATAAAAAATTGCTACCTATTTTGTGGCTGCTGAGCCGTTGCAATTTGCGGCTGATTTAGCAGCACCGATAAGCGAACCGGCGCTGTGCACGGCTGCTAGCGAGGAATCCCTGATTGTTATCTAAATCCATATGAATTTCTACATGTACATACAGATGTACTTATGTTACATATACATACATATGTATGTATTCAAGTATACTATAACACCATTTTTTTTTATTAGATATAGAGTTGATTATTGTTGCTTAGCTAAGGCTGTGCATTATTTTTTCACAGAAGATAGTAAGTCTGTTCTTGTAAAAGTCCAGTAAGAATTATCCAGCAAATAAATTTCTCAGAATTGTGGAGTATTCTCTCTCAAAGATAAATTCTTGTGAATTTTTACGCGAACGCAAAATTTGCAGAAACTTGCAATTAACGAACAGCTGATTGAATTTTTGTCCGCATCCAAATATGCAAAATAAAAAACGTTGCATTAGTGTTTTCCTGAAACATTCCACTAACGAAACTTAACCAAACGAACTTTTTCTTGCTTCTTGCGTGTTTAATACCCATATTTCATAATTTTCGGCTTTAAAACTCTTAAACAAAAATTTCGTATTTATCCAAATGGCAATCAGCGGCTTTTGATCAGCTGTTTTCTTGCTTGCAAATTTTGGTGGGTAAAATATGTCCAGCAAGAATTTGCAACTTCCCCTCTTAATGAAATGTCATTTTGCGCTCTCAATTTCCCCTTCCTTGCTAATTTTTTGGTCACCGCGAACGCAGTTTGACAAAAATCTTGATGTTTTGTTACAATTCGTATAAATTGTCAGCACCGCGAACGTTCTTAATGTTTAAAGAGAATGGGGATGTTGGAATGGGGGAGCACGTATAGTTTTGCACTTGGTTTGTTTTACTTCTGGAGTTAAGTCTGTGTTAAGCAACGAACTCATAACCGATAAGTGAGAGTAGTTTGTTTGTCGCAGATTTTATCGCATCGTGAACGAAAAAAGACACTGAAGATGTTATAAAGGCGAAACCGAATTGTCTGCAAACTAAATTTGATTACCAAAGAGACGACGTATAATCATTACAATATCATCTGCCATGTCTCCGATTTAATGGAATTTGACTTTTAGCACAGCTGGCAACCATCATCAAAATTAATAACAAACTTTAAACCTCTTTCGTCTTCCATACATAATGTGCTACTTTTCCATGATTCAATTATAAAAGGTTATGTACTTACTGACAGCTAAATTCTGACACTCCTTAATCTATAGTTGTATTTTGGAAGTACGCAGAAAGAGGGAAGAATACTATCCCTTTTTGCCAAAAGGTAGTAAAAAATGACTATGTAAAATATGTATTAAAATAGTATTTTGTTTTTGAGTAATTAATAAATGCATGTATTAAATAAAATTGTGGAGATAAATGAATTTATTTTAATTGTAAATAATAAAAATATAATAAAAAAAGAACTCAACCGTCGTGTAGAAAAGCGTGGCTGTGCGTAAATACAAAATTACAGTACTCATGGCACATAAATATTTTTCGAGAAATGCGGTCTCAAATATTTAAAGACGGTACGCCCACTCTTCTTATAACCATGCACGAGAAACTGATTTTATATACATATGTACATATGTACATCCGCACCAAATTCCATCGGTCCATCGCAAGCAAGGAAAGTGGCATTCCCATCCATATATTATTAAAAATGTTCCATCTTGCAATGCAGGTTATGAGCTGAAGTAATGCTAAATTGTATTCAAATATATATTTTTTGCAGATTTAACAGCCTGCATGTAGATTTTGACAAAGCGGAATAAATGGCATTGCTATACATCGAAGGCTAGGATTTTTCTTTTTATTTTAAAGTATTGTCTCTAAACCTCATAGAACTGAAGAAACTAACAACAAACCGCGGACAAAGAATTTATACATTCTTATCCCCCAAATGCAAAGCGGATCTGTAAATTCTTTTAAGTAAAAACAATAATAAAACAGTATGATTATATTGGAAACTGTAACGATAAATCCCACTTTTATTTGCTCATGATCGTTAAAAACTAGATCTTAATAAATTTTGTATCGTCTTTGGGAAGGTTGGTAAATAGGTAGGGATACACCAAACATTTAAAGGAATCTGTAAACTAAAAGGTTCAATTATTAGAATTTCTCCTTATAGTTGCAGTTGCTATATAATTAACCTTACGTGTGCGTGTGTGCGTTTGAGGCGAAGATGGTGGCTTTGCAGTTGAGCAGGGAAACGCCAAACGTACGAAGAGCCTATAAATAAGAAGGTTCAATTATTAAAATACCTCTTTATAAAAGCAGTTGTTATATTACATTTTACTTACGTTTGAATGTTGTGCCTATGCTTACACACATCTCTGCTGTAGGAAGAAATCTCCAGTCGATCGGCGGTGGAAATATATGTACATATATGAATATGCAATTATATATGTATGTATACCTCGCTACGCTGTCTGGGAAGAGATATTCTGAAAATAAATGCATTTATCATTGATGTAATCAAATAAAATTAAAACTCAAATTCACTCACCAGCTTCACGGCCAGAAAGTGCCAATATTAAAATAATATCGCACAGAGGGGTTTGCTTTCTATGTGTTGTGGTAAATTACACTGCAAATAAGGTATATTAAATGTTTCAAATGAAGAATGGTTATATTACTATGAAATTCATACATATTTTGTAAAACTTACCTAAATTCACACAATCACAAAATCAAATGTCAGTTAATAAAAAAATAATAAATTAGACCAACGAGTCAGTGATGCCAACTTTTTTTTTGGTATGAAGAAGTTTACAATATACTACCATTTCAAGTAGAAATTGTAGAATAAGCAACATTCTTCATGAGTTAAGAAGCCGATATGTCATGGGGGAATGAGTAAGCTGCTTTATTACAGAACCTTTTATAATTGAATCATGCTACTTTTCTATTCACGTAAATTACTCCCACATGTCAACTCGAAATATCCAATTTCGATTGGTATCCATCACAGCAACAATTAATTTAAATTTTTAAATAACTTCTTTTATGACATTGGTAGGACGTTTATTGCAAGTTTCGAATTTTAAAATGAAAGACACGAAAATACACAAAATAAAAATAAAAGCACAAATTGATGAAAAATAATGGGTAAAGAATCGAAAAGAAGTAGAATAATTTGATAGTCATTGTTTTAAGCATTTGTGTATTGTAACTAAACTATGCCAAATATTGTCAAGTTTTGATTGTGAAAACATTTTAAGTCTTTTAATATTATAATTATTAAATAAGATATTATCTTAAAAGTTTTACTCGCAGGAGTCGAGAAATCCATAAAACCTTATTTTGCACACCGTTTTGTTCCATATTTAGAAAATATGTATGTATGTATATTACTCACATAAAAAGAAATAATAAAAAAGTTATCGTTTTAAAGCCACTGAAATTCAGATATTCGTAAATCAGTTTTTTTTTTCAAAAATTAGTGAATGCAAAAAAGTTCACCTCAAAAGGCAAATATGTATTTCGAATGAATGTATGTATAATATCACCGATTATATGTATATTGCAGTAAGATTTAATAACTAAATTGAATTGCGAATTTATTGCTTGAGAATATTATCGCAAAAATCTAATTTGCAATTTCAAACTTTGTATTTATTTTCTTTAAATCGCCCGTTCCATGTGCATTAGTAAATATTTAATCGCAAAGTATATAAGAAATATTTTTCATTTCATATATGTGAATTCCATTGTAAGCGATTAGCATAAATATGCGATCAAATATACATGCAAAAAATTGTTGATTATCGCAATTTCTTCGAGATTTAGTTTATTATTTATCTTACAACAATATGTAAGAGTGATAAAAGGTTTATAAAACCACATTTTTATACGTGGAAAAGCTATTAAGTATTTTTTACAAGTCATCTTGCTTCAATTTGGTACACTAAAGGGTGTTTTTTTTAGACATGTCGTTTTTAAGAAGAACTAAAATGCGCCGAATATTATCTTCCAAGGCGTCAATCGTCTCGGGCTTGTTTGCTTCGACAAGCGACTTCACATAACCCCACAAAAAGTAGTCCAGCCGTGTAAAATCGCTCGATCTTGGAGGCGCTCACCAAAAGTTTCCTTCAATAAATTGATTGTTTCGTTCGTTGTATAGCATGTAGCATCGTTTGTTTTTTGGAACCAAAGGACGTCCACATCAACATCCTCCAATTCAGGCACGCAAAAGTCATTAATCATGGCTCTTTAGCGTGCCCCATTGACTGTAACATTATGGCCGCTTTAATTTTTGAAGAAATATTCAATGATTCCCTCTGCCCTTTCTGCTTTCAGGATTTTATTTTCTAAAATAAATTGGTATACCTATCCGGTTCCTCCTCGAAACAATCGGGGCGGTCGTACCTTTCCTTGCCAGTTCATTCGCTTTGCAGTTGCCCTCAATATCGCGGTGTCCAGGCACCCATATGAGTTGGATTCTATAATGCTGAGCCATCTCGTTCAGAGATCTGCGGCATTCGGTGAGAGGCTTTGTATTGTGTATTGTCTACCAAGGATGCATTTTAATGTTAAATTTAACCGTTCCCAAATGTTTTCTCTTGTTTCGGTTGAAACATTTCAAAATATTCTCGTTAAAACAATTATCATAATAAATTTCATTACGTTTTTAACCGAAACGAAATGCTGGCGTTAACGTTAAAACGTTAAGAAAAACGCTGGAGATTCACTCGTCGCAAACAGAAGCGCTGCATACTTTTAGGCACATTAAAATTAACGAAAACTAAAATTTTATAACGTTGCAACATTAACGATTTGATATCGTTTTCCATATGATTATCGAACCACTACTCTTCATCAAAAGGCTGATATATTATTTTTCAATGAAGTGATTGATAAGCTTAAAAGCAAATTTATGAATAACTGCGAGCGTTCTAGTTATGTAATTATAAGGAATTTGTGTTTCTAGCACGAGATTTAAGTTTTGTTTTAAGTAGTTAGTTTAAGTTTATATACTTTAAAAGTTTTTTTTTTTGTATCTTTTTCTTTAAATATTGTTTCATTTATATGTAGATTATTTTGCTCGGCTGTTATCATTATAAAGGTTGTATAGTTTATCTGAACTACCGATTTATTTTTTATGTATAGCCTGTTCTCTTAAGTTTGTATATATTTTTGGCAAATAAATTGATTGATTGATATCGTTTTGATAACATGGCGCCGAAACGCAACAAACTCATTTCGTTAAGTTAATTTTGCTCGTTAACAAAACAAAATGGTATCGTTTCGTTTGTTGAGCAGTCCTGTTGTCTACACATGAGTCTAGTGCTCACAACGCAGCTTGGCTTTCAGAAAAGATGAAGACCTGTTTGCTTTGTTTAGGATTTTTGATAGGTGCTGCGTAGCCTCCTGCATGGCCAGCACTTCCGCTTGGTAGACGCTACAGTGGTCGGGGAGTCTGCATGATGTTCATAGTTTAGGGGAAAAGACACCGCCTCCGACTTTTCCGTTGAGTTTGGAGCCATCAGTGTATATGTTGATGGCCTTATGAATATGGTGTGGTCTTGCGTAACAATCATATCGGGTAGGTACGATGAGTTTACAGTTTTTTATAAAGGTAGCTGAGGGTGTACAGTAGTCCGTGTTTGTTGGTATTTTAATAGGTTCAATTTTTTCCTAGGATTTCTGTGTGACCAGACGTGCTCTGGATCCAGAAACCAGCTTCTCTAAGTCTAAGGGCTGTGATAACGGCTACCTCTTGAGCGACTACGTCAAGAAGTGGCAGGTGTAGTATGGTATTTAGAGCCTAAGTGGGTAAGTAGGTCAATGGCTGAAACACAATACCGTCGTACGACGAACTTTTCGTCGCGAATGTGCAGCAGTGACAAAATGTGAACCATTGTGACAATATGTTAAGAATTCTAAGGTGTTAAAATAGAAATAAAACAAAAAATGGTTTAATTTTTTGTTAAAAAGAATAAATTGTGTAACTTGTAAAAATTTTACTTTAGGAAAAGCTATTTTCAACATTTGCTGTTTTTGTTAAATAGCCTTTTTCTCGCTGTATTCATTATGTGTTCTAAAAGTTTTAGCTGCTAATATGGTCACTCTTTCAGCTTGGCATAATCAGCTGATTTCGTTGTAGCCATAATTATGTTTTAGTAAGCAAAATATCCGGGCGAACGTCGCTTTGCCGTGCATTGTGCTTCAGCCATAAAGCTCCATTTATACAAAGCTCCGTGCTTCTTTGTACTCTTTGCAGTTGCTTAAACGTTGTTGATTTTTTTAGCGAGGGTCACCAGACTAGAGCTCCATATAATAGGATTGGGCGGACGATGGCTGTGTAGATCCAGTGTACTATCTTATGGGAGAAACACCATGTTACACCAATCGCCCTTTTGCAAGTGAAAAGCGCCGTAGTGGCACACAGTCTTTGGTCCAGGGGACAAGTGAAGGGATAGCTGTTTCCATGAGTTTGCGTCTGAGGAAATTTGCTTATCCACTACTGCAACATCGTCGGCGTAAACGATCTCCTCGTAACCATCTCCTTCCATGCGCCGCAAGAGCTGATTTTCCGTTAACACCTATAAAAGTGGAGATAGAACTCCTCCTTGCGTAGTGCCTCTGCTTACGGATCTGCGAACGGTGCTTTCCGCCAGCTGCGAGCACACTACCCTGCTGGTGAGCATTTGGTAAATGAGTCCAACTAGAGAGCTGTCTAGTCGCAGATCCCTTAGAGTTACATTGTTGAATGCATCGTTGAAAGTACAACCACTACCTTAACTTCTCTCAAAACGGGAATGTAGCCTTGTCTTAAGCCGCTGGTAAATTTAGTCTTTAACCAAGTTTTGGTGCTTCATGGTATGTTGTAGGGTTCAAATTTGTATATAGCCCAGCATATACTTATGTAGCTTATTATCTCGTTTATATGCTGCGGTCTGACTTTCTTTGTTTCGACTAATTTCCAAGGTCATTGGTGTACTCTGAGAAACGGTTGTCTAGAAGCAGATTAACAGTTTCGACACTAGAGTCTTGCTTTTGAAGAAAACTGGGTGCCGTCGGTGATTTTGCCAGAACTTTTCGAAGCGCCGAGGCTTCAGTTGTGGTCTCTATCCTGCTATGGGAATTATTCCAAGAAGTGCGCCTTGCATTCCGTGTGTCTTTTATATAGATTCTTATGATGGGCCCAGGATGACTCCTAAGCATCATGATTAGCAGCATTTAATGTTTTCCTACATTCTTTACGTAGTCCATCTAGGTCAGAGGTCCATCAGGGGGTCTATATGTTTCTTTTATTTCCTTATTTGCACCTACTAAATGGTCGAGTTCCTCTAACGTGTTTGGCTTAATTGGAGGTTGCAGGGAGGCTTTTGAGTAACAGTTTTCTATAATAACCCCAGTTTAATATGTGGTTACTAAACTTATCAGTACTAACGGTTATATCTAGGACTTCCTTATGTTGGGTCTGTGCCTTTATTGCATATAGCCAGATTTGTATTCAGCGAGTAAATATAAAGTGACTCACTTCGTTCGTTGATGTTGGAGTTACCACATTGCGTGTGATGGGCGTTTGCGTCTCCTCCGATAATGAGTGTTGTACTTAGTGGGTTTGTGTCCCTCACTAGTTCCCTCATAGGTTTTAGCAGCAGAGGTCCCTCGTGGTCATGAGCCAGATAAAAGGAGACCAGCCTGAACCTTTTCTGCGTCCGTTCAATGCTGACTGTGGTTATATCTCCATTACTGTACTGTGATAGAATAAAAGTGTATATATTCGTTTTAACTAGAATACAGGTACGGAGCTTCGGGGTCTATCACCTATCACCAGTGATACATGGCTCCTGGACCAGAACTATGCTTACTTCCCCTGACGCCACTTGAAGCAGAAGCGCAGCGGACGCTGCTTTACTGTGATGAAGGTTTACCAACCTTCATCACGCGATACTCTGAGTAGCTCGCACTCCGCATATAGCCTTCTTAGGGCTGCATCTCTTTCTGATCCGGATGAGGTGTATCAGCTGAGATCATCCTTCTTTCAGTTTTGTGATCTTCCCGAGCCCATATTTTATCCTGTTCTCTCATTAAGCCAGGACTTCTATGCTCACATTATTTAGCAGAAGAACCACCTGCATCGTTGCCCGATCTGTCGGTTCGGTATTAACTACTCTACACTACATGATGGCGGCGGTCCAGGGTACTCTTTCAGCACTGATGGTGCAACTTTGGCTAAGGTTGCATTAACCCATTTCCATTGGTGTCTGGGTATCCTACCTTCCTCGTTATTGCTATCAATGACGCCTACAACTTTCCAATCTTTAGCAATTTCTGCGAAGGATCGAGTCCATGCGCCCTGCGTTTTGGCCCTTTTCAGTGCTAACGGTTGCACATCCTCTACGGATCGTTTGATATCGAAGTCTAGAATAACCAACCTAGCCCATTCGATAGAAACAAAAATAATGGCCCTACTTATTGATTTTAAAAGACAATATGAGACAATAGACAGAGGAATACTGGAAACAATTTAAAAAGATAAGAAATAAAATATATTGAACTTAAGTGATTTAATTCTTATATATCCGAAAAGACTCAAAGAACCAAGGTAAATGGATGAATATCAAGTTTTCAAAATGTAAATAGGGGTAAAGCAAGGATCAATTCTAGGTGCTCTCCTCCTTACAATTTATATAAATGCTATTGAAAGTGTTTTAAAACACTGTAAGATTGTAATGTACGCAGATGAAAATCTAATATATGCAGAAGGAGAAACAGAAACTGTATAAAGTATTATAAAAATAATAATAAATTCACTACTTACTTACTCACAAAAACCAATAAAATGTTCAAAGTGTTTTTAGTTAGCAACAAAGTACTAATTTTTTTATTATTGCGATATAACTTGCATACAAATACAAATACATATTCAGAAAAGTATAAAGTTATGAAAAAAAAGACTATGAGATCTTCGAAAATGGGGTTTTTACCCCTAATCCCGTTTTCATATGTATTAGGGATGATATTAATCTGTATTTTATTGCTCAAATAGGTGCAATTGAATTACACAAAAGGCACATAAAATTGAATTTAGAATTATTAAAAAATATACATATAAGGAAAATTGTGACGAAAATGTGTCAAGTGATTTATCTGCTAGCATCGCAACCGTAAGTATCTTTTATTTGTGTTTCGTTAATTTTATTTAATAGTAGAATCAGAGCATAACCTTTACGTTGTGTTCAACCTAGTAAAACGACGAAATCGTATGTTTTTGTTAGAATGAGAAATTGGCGGCTATTTCTATGGATATTGCTTTGCAATTTTTTTCTTTAAAAAAATTTTATTTCATAACTTTTGTTCAATTACCACGACTTTACTTTAAAGTTTGATACCTACAACATTACACTGCGTTTAAAACATGTTGTAAATTTTTTAGTAAAAATACCTTAGGAATGATAGTATAGAATGACTACCTATACTACCATAGGCTTCCGCCGGCCCTGATCACACAATATATTTTAGATAATTTTAATAGGATATTATTCTTTCTACGTACATATGGGAACGTACATATTTAACTCTCAGCCACTATTTTTGGATAGACTATGATCTTTCCATTTGTCCCTTATAAAGTCTGATCGCGTCTGCCTTATTTCGTAGTTTAAATTACGATCGTTAAAACAATTGCTAAGTATCCGTAAGGTATTGCAATCAGAAATCAAAGCAATCGGACAGAGGGTAAAAATTTCGCATTTTGTCACGTTTCGTGTTTTTCCTGGCGTCAGTACTTTTTTGTTCGGTTCAGTTTTATTATTCGGTTGCATTTAGTCTGTTGTTGGTGAACTGATCACTTGCCACCGATTAAATGCACAAATACGCTGGATAGCCACATTTCACGCTCACTTCGAATGCGCCGCGTTTCCTTAGCGTCCCCAATTAAACCTACTAAGTATTTATGCATATACATATGTACATACATATGTACATACATATGTACATACGAATATTACAATAAATGTTTTTTTCGCTATTCATTAACCAACGCAATAGTGCTTGCTTGTTTAATATGGAGTAGAGCATATTGGTTGAATTTTTAATGCCAAGAAAAATTATTTATGCTATGTGAGTGTTGGCTGATTTTTCCGCATCTTTCATTCTAGGAAAGTATTTTTCCAACTGCATTGACTTTTCCACGAAATTATTTAGTAAGCAATTGGCGTATAAAATCGCTTAGCAAGTATTTTTGTAAGGAATGAGAAATATACAAATTTCGAAGATATATGTATGTATGTGTATTTACGCATTAGGGTGGAAATATGCTTCTAAAATACGTTAAGTTTCACAAATCTTGGGAAAAAATTTGTATTTTTCATATTTTGTAATTAGATTATAAATTTCAGTATAATGACTTTACTTAAATAAATCACTTGTGTTTAGAAAACTCAAAATTATATGTAAATAAACAATATGAATTATTTTTTTTATTATTGAAGCGATTACACGGCTCTACAAAAAAAATGCGTTCTTCCTCCTAAAGTTTATTTTATGATTTTCTGGTTAATTATGAACAAAATCGAAATTTAATACTTTTGAGTCTAGGTAAAATTTCGTGTTGACCCGTGTTATATGTCATAGTGTCCTGTTTTTTAAAAGCGCGCCCATTTGAGAGTGGATGTGCTGACTACAAGCTAGCGCCAAGTATCTGCAGTTAAAAGCATATATATATATAATTCAAAATTATTATTGTAACATGCACTTTTTGTCACATTAATAACACAGTGTGACACTCCAAAATACCCTGGGAAGTGATGTTATTTTTGTTGTAGGTCTTATCGAGTAGAACGAGAGTCCAATTTTGGAATTTGTCAAACACCCCCAAAATCTCGAGTTAAGCTTAAAAAACTGATTTTTCGCACTTTTGTGCACTTATCAGCGCATATTTAATAAAAAGTGTATTTTATTTATATTTCTTTTGTACAAATAAGCATTTACAAGTTGCATGTTATAAGTACGCAGTGATGGCATTTGCAAATTAAGCAAAATTGTGTTGTA
This sequence comes from Philophylla caesio, assembly GCA_963971545.1. NCBI lineage: Eukaryota > Metazoa > Arthropoda > Insecta > Diptera > Tephritidae > Philophylla > Philophylla caesio. The sequence goes on along the minus strand of OZ020608.1, from coordinate 70,203,224 downwards.
TTAATTTTTATACATAACTTAAATTAATATAATTCAGTTTTTATTATAAAATAGTTACACACAAAACAAAAATCGAATTCACATTAAATTAATATGCTAGGCATATGTATTTTTGTATAACGTATGTACATAAATAAAGTAAAATACCTGAGGTGCGGGTAAGAATTCATTCTCTATATCAAAATCCTGACACTTATACTAAATAATAATACTGGAAAGTAAATTTCCAAATGAACAAAAATGGTAAATCACTGTTGCTTGGATGGAATCTAATTCTGAAATTTTGAGCGTGTAAATAAATTCAGAATATAAAATATAATTTTTTTTTGGTAAATCCTAATCACTCAAAATCGAAGTGATTTGGTGAAAGAGGAGGTGCAGACATATTGGCCATTAAAAGTGAAGTGCAAAACTACGATCGTAGTGAGAACGGCAACACTGATCTGCCGTCGCCTCACTCGTTCTCTCTCTCTCTCTTTTTCAAATGGTGCCTACAATCACCGACGTAAACGTTCGTTACGTGTCAGCTGACAACATCAAACTTATGAGCGTGCCACGCAAATGTAAACTCACCATTTTGTACTTGTGACGGTTCCGCGTAAGATTTTAAAATTATTACTGGAAAATTTGTTTTCTTAGTATTGCAAAATTTTACTAAATGAAGTTAACATATTTTACCACGGTGGCGACCATCTATGTCATACATACATTCATTGATGTTAATATATATGAATATGAGAATATTATACAGAACATCAGATTAACATCGCTCTCTTGATTTTAAAATATGAAGTACCAAATTAAAGCCATAATTTTACAAGAGTAATAAAGTTAAAGTTTTTTTTTAAAGTTTGTTAAAAATAAAATAAAATGAATTTTTATAATAAGGAAATCAGTCGAAATTAATTTAAAAGTTGTGTCGTTAATTTTTTTTATTTAGAAATAAATCGTGTTTCTCAACGAAAAAAGCACCAAATTATTTGTAATTCTTACTAATATTTTTGCCTTCAATGTTTTATATGTTATTATCATTACTAGCTAACTAATGTATTGTATGAAAAAGGGTTGCTATTTTGGTTCACTTTAGCTGGTTTTTCGTACACTTTTCAAAGTAAATGTGGGTTAAAAACATTGTATCAAAATAATTTTTTTTGAACTCTTAGAATATTTCTGAGATTTTTGAAAAGAGTTGCCTCATGTTAATCAAATTTAATTGAAATCATTTAATATAGGTATACAACATTTTATGCCTTAATAATAAAAGTTTCGAGTAACTCTTATTTCTTATCTTTCATTTTATTTGACTTATATTTTTTCCGGCTGATACGAAAATGTTTGGATGAGGCCAAATGAAAATAAGTTATTTACTGTAAAAATTGTCCTAAATAACAAACAATTAATAAAATTTGGCTTCATTCCATTTGTAGGGATTTTTAGATTTCCAAAAAGTTAGATATATTTTACGAGAAGCTTTCACTGCGGCGACTGCTATTAAGAAGAAATTTTAATGACATTCGATTGAGATTTAAGCCTTAGACATTTTTCAAGATATTTTGGCTCCGATTTCTTCGGAGCTTGCAAGTTTGTAGCAATGCATTTTTCAAATACTCGGCAGCGCAGCCGACACTTGGCTGAATGCTTTGAAAAAAGGGAGGATTTGTTTTTGCAAAAGCATACCACATCTTTTCACGTAAATGAAATCTACAATTTCATACTGGCGAATGGAGAATTTTCATTGACGGAAATAAGAATAATTTAAAATAATGTAGAATGTCAAGTATTTTAGTTATAAAGCCTGTGCTCTTGGATGATTTGAAAAATAAAATACAAAATTGCACCAACTTAGACAAACTTATATGATATTTGATATTATTAAACAATATCAAATCGAAAAATTATTGTCAATTTAAAGGTGTATACAACTTTTTTCATATTGTTACCCTGTGTAATTAGCAAGTGTATCCCAAAGAAAAGATTAAGGTTTAAGTAAAAATTATTTATTTAAAGCAGGTTGCTATCTTAGTAATCCATTTAATTTATTAAGAATCCCTTAGCTTGTAATTTTAGAAAAAAAATTTAAATAAGGATTGAAAATGTCTTTTTGTGAATGGAATTTTGCCTATTTAACGACATTCGGGTGCACAAACTTAATATATTTACAAAGCCGAACACTGATCAACTCCGGGTGAAAATATTCTGCCGTGGTCGAATGCTAAAATTCCCATTCTTTGGTTTTACACGAATGGAAACCAAACAATTAAAGAAGGAAGCTAAGTTCACTCTTCAAAATTTCGTAAAAACCCGCTTCATTGTTTCAATTAGCTGCTAGTATTAAACTTTACTGAATTTGTTCCAAATTTCCATTTTTTAAAACTTCCGTTACATGGAAGTTGGGCGTGGTCATGGTCCGATTCCAAAATTTTTTACAGTGATGCTAGTGATATCAAGGACAATATGCTCACCAAATTTTGTGACGACACCTTACATCGTTAATGAGATACCGACATTTTTTCATAAGTGGACGTAGCAAAACCAATTTTAGAAAATTGCATATATATGGTATTCAGTTGCTTTCTTTAAAATCTTTCCAAATGTCAAATTTCACTCAATTTGCTCTAACAGATACCAAAAAACGAAGTTTTTGCATTTTTCAAAACTACCGTTATATGGGAGGTGGCCAAAGAGCAATCTATGTAAATGCTAAATCGTTTCCTCTTTTCATTCTGATCATATTGGTATACATATAAGTCTATATCTATCTCGCTTAGTTTTGGCTGTTACAAACAACAGTTATGTGTACAAGTACGCTCGGGTATAAAAATTTGTGTTCGAAAGCGATAAGTAAGAAAATTAATTTTTCCAGAACTTAAACAGAACAAGTACATGCACAGGAAACAAAATCAAATGTTAATTTTTTCGATTGAGTCAGAAAAAACAAATACAAATGCATGATTCAATAATAAAATGTTCTGTAATAAAGCAGCTCACTCTTTCCCGCATGACAAATCGGCTCCTTAACCCATGAAGAATGTTGCATATTCTAGAGTTTTCACTTGTTATAGTAGTATATTGAAAACATATTCATACTAAAAAAAGCGTTGGCATTACTGAATCGTTTGTCTAATTTATAATTTTTTCACTGTTGACATTTGATTTTGTGATTGCAAGAATTTAGGTAAGTTTTGCAAAAATTAATAACAATTTTTCAATTAAAACATCTTATATATCTTATTTCCAGAGTAATTAACCACAATACTTAGAATGCAATCCCTTCAGTGGGATATTAATTAAACATTGGTGGCCGAGAAGATCGTGAGTAAATACCAGTTTTGTTACACCAATGATACATCTGACATACATACATATTTATTTGCAGAACATCGTTCCCCACCCATCGCACGGATTATAATTGTGAATGTACATATATTTTCCAAACAGTGTCCATCGTCGATCGACTGGAGCGTCTTCCTGCTGCCGATCTATAGCAGTTTTTGAAGGCACGCACACGTAAGTTAAATGGTATACCAACTACATTTATTAAGGGAAATTCTTATAATTAAACCTTTTCATTTAAAGGTTTCTTCGGCCGTTTGGTGTATACATGCCCAAGTGCAAAACCACCGTCTTCTAACTTTTTTCCTGACGCCCACACTCACACGTAAGTTAAATGTAAGATCGTAGTTGTCCACCGGCGTAGAAACGGCCGACCTATTTTATAAGCCTTGTTATTGAAATTAATCACCGCATATAGGTACGTACACGTCGGTGGGTAACTGCGCTCTAATATAGCAATATAATAATATAGAAATTATAATAATTGAACCACTTTGTTTACAGTTTCCTTTTAACACTTGGTATTTCCTTGCCCATTAACAAACGTTCCCGAAGACAATACCAAATTATTAAAGATTTCGTTTTTAATTAAATAAATATAAAAAAAATGGGGTATATCATAACAGTTTCTATAATAATCATGTGGTTTTATTTTTATTTCAAAAATGTACAGGCCGTCTTGTATTAGTTTCTTCAGTTTTAAGAGGATCAGAATTTAATTCTTTTCTCTTCAGAGAATTAGAGACAAGACTTTAAAAGCAAAATAAAAATGATCGCTTTTGATGTATAGCGAAGCTATTCAATCCGATTACGACCAAATTTGCAATATCTAAATACAGAATAGGCCTGTATAATCCAAATATTTGAAATTTGAAAGTTTTTATGTTTGTAATATAATCATGTCAAAACGGGTCACCGAGTTGGAATGAGATTTAGCAGGAATACAGCTTATAGCCTGCATTAAAAGAGAAGAATTTTTTTTTTTAAATAGCGATAAATTGGGATGAGATAGACTGAGGGATCTATATATAATCAGTTGCATGGTCATGGAGAAAACTATAAATTATTGGAAGAGTGGCCGTACCACCTCTGAATTTTTAATACCGCATTTCTCGGAAAATATATGCATATGTGCGATAAAGAACTGGAATTATGTTTTTATACACAACCACGACGATTGAGTTTTTTTAATTTAAATTTTTATTGATAATATTGATTTTGGCGACCTTTCCATTTTAAATTGAGTTTTTTTGCTGGCTCAAGGTTCGACCTTGTATTTTTATTATTTGTCAATTAAAATAGAGTTTATATTTATTTGTATAAAATGGAACCGTGAAATTTCGCAGATATAAGATTGCTAGTACAAAAATGAAATAATTAATTAAAAAATACTATTTTAATACGTATATTACTTAGTATTTTTCTAATACTTTTTCGCAAACAGGGATCACAATTTTCCGCCTTTCTGCGTACATCCAAAATACGACTAAAGATTAAGGAGTGTCAGAATTTCGCTGTCAGTAAGTACATAACCTTTTATAATTGAATCATGATACAAATGTACATACTTATATGTGAAAATAATGAAATTTAATCATTTGGAAACAATTTATTTTCATTCTGGTTATTATACCCGCGCATTTGTGCACAAAGATATTATAACTTTGTTCGCATAACGGTTGCTTGTAACAGCATAACGGAATCAAGATAGATATAGACATATACATATGTACCAAAATGATCATAATGAAAAGAGAAGTCGATTTAGCGATGTCTGTCTGTCCGTCTGTCCGTCCGTCCGTCCGTGCGTGCAGACTATAACTTGAGTAAAAATTGAGATATCTCAATCAATCTCAGTAGGTACATTGTCCTTGACCAGAGCAGGTTGGTATTGAAAATGGGAAAATTCGGACAATTTTGGAAAAGGCGCGTGTCACCGCCCACTTTGGAGCATATGTATGTATATGTCTGGAACTACTTTATCGATTTAGTCTTAACTTGGCACACATGTTAGATTGTACCTAGTTAGGTGAGATTATGAAAATGCTTGAAATCGGACTAAAATTTCGCCCGTCTCCAATATAACTATGCAAATTTGATAATTCAGTAACTATTGGAATTAAGTCAGCAAATCCATTTAAATGAACATTTTGAAAAAGGTACATGGCACCGCCCACTTTAGAGTTCATATGTACATATATCTCTGGAAATCCTTTATCGATTTTGCCCAAATTTAGTATAAATAAGCAGTATTTTTTAAATCACTAAAATTGGACCAGTAAGTTTTTGAAACCAGTCAAAACGAGATACTTCTGTAACTTTTAGTAAAGCTAATGTGCTCAAATCTGGTAAGTTGTTTTGTATTAAATCAAGAAATCCGATTCTATGAAAAAAAGAGGCTTACATCAAGTTCGGTTTTGCCCGAACTTAGTGTCTGCTTTATTAATTTAAACATATAGCTGAAAGCGTCGTGCGCCGGGTATATAAAGTTCGATCAAACTTATCAACTTCTCTACTTATTTTTCATATAATTTGGGCTATACTCTTGTTGAAATATTTATAAAGTTTTAAAAATAAACGAAAATCAATTGCATCATAAATATAGTTTATTATCCATAACTCATTGCATCATTACGATTTCTAAAATGTTCATACGTTAGAAATCTCAAATACTTCAAATCAGCCTGCCAAAAGCGCATCAAGGCGTATTATTTCACTAAACGCTCCCCAGCTGCGATGGCACAGCGTCTCGAAAGAATTCTCACCCATAGCTGTTGAATGCCGCCCCACTAAGCGTTAATATGCGCACGCAACTCGCTGCTGCAGCGAGCAGTAAAAAAAATTCATTAGAAAAAATATCTACTTGAAAAATTATTGTAATTTTTAATAGTTTCACACTGAATGCTTAAAATATTTATTACCATAAAACGCAGACAAATCGTTGAAAACTGCACAAACACTCATTACAGTAACAACAATGAAATGAACTAGACAAAGGCACAGCATAGAAACAATATGCCACACAAAAGAGGCCGGACCGGACCGTACCAGACCGAACCAGACCACCCCTAACAGCAACATCATTTTTCTCGCTTTTAATTAGGCATTCCGGCATACCAGACTCAGAATAAAAAAAATAAAAAATAGATAGCAAAAAAATGAGAAAATAATTTGTACAAAAAAGTGCGCGAAGTGAATTCAACAAAAAACACGCTCGAATAATACACATTCATATTTCTCACACTAAATAGCACTGCACCCAAAACGTTGCAAGAATACTCGTATTCTGACCAGTGTAGCACAAGTTTTACTCTTCGCCAAGGGGTGTGAACTTATGCGGCGTGCAACAAAGGCACCACAAGCGCTCCAAATACTCTCTATTTCTTTTGTTTTTCTGCTTGATTCGTGAGCGGTCATTACATCGTTTGGCTAGTGAAATGCCGACCGGACACAGGGGCAGACCGCGTGCTGGCAAACAGAATTGTGAATAATCACACTTGTTCTGTGCATTTTTGTAATTTTCAAATTTCTTATTTTTATATACACACATATGTATGTACAAACAGAAATGAATTGTGAAATTTTAGCAGCGTCGGAGAATTTTTGCTATTTTTGTGAATTAAAAGCATTTCCGTGCTTTCACATTTTTGTTCCCAACTTCGTAGACATGCTAGAGTTGAGTAGATTTGGGAATTATGAGAGATACTTCAGTACTTCGGCGGTAGTTGGTTTGGTAATTAAGAAAGGAATTTCCGAAGGGAATGGAGTAAATGTTGTTACCAAATCGTCTAAGCAATGATGATGTGACTGAAAGGAGTTTTGGATACCACATATTTCGTATATTAGATACGTTAACTCATAATATGTATGCATTGTTTAAAAACGACGTGACCAAATTAAACAATATAATAATAATTTGGGGGTTGCACTTTAAAGCTCAGTGTTTGGCCGAGCTTCTCCTACCATTTATAGTGAACGCCTTTATATTCTACCACAAATGGAGGGACCTACAATTTTGTGCCGACTCCGAACGGCAGATGTATTTTATGAGAAACTTATTCATTGCAGAAATACCCTCAGAGGTTTGCCAGTGCCTGCCATATGAGTGTCTTCATAAAGTGGTTTAAGGAAGCCTAATTGGAAAATATTTTTTAATAGTGTTACCACCAATATGAAATATTTAAGTGAACGAAATTTATAAGATAAATGAAGTATTACAATATGGGTATCAAATTATGGGCGCGTTCAGACAGCGCTAATTGAGCCAATACGTTAATTGTGTCTATTTATAATAAAATTCGCTAATAGTCTGAATTATGCCTCTTTTTCAGCAGCGCTTAAAGAGAGTTTAAGAAATCATAAATTATGAAAAAATGAAGTTGTTTTAAAAATTAAATTGTTCAATATCTAAGTTTCAAAATGAACAAAAAGATCTAAAGTTATTGAAAATTGGTTAAAATTATTTTAAAGAATTGTATTTCTTTTGGATTAAAACAATAAGTAAAATGACTACATCAAGTTAATTTGTATTAATATGGTCAAATGCACTGGAAGAAATACCTTATTAAGTAAGAATTTCTAGGCCACAAGAATTTAACATTTTTTGTGTTACTTTCCTAACCTTATGGTTGATATAACAGTATGATTTTTTATAGCCAACGGTTTCTCAATTAATAGATAATGCTTTTTAAAGATAACCTGGGGCTATAGGATCATTAGCATCTGCCAGCTTCTTTTCCTTTGCAAAGGCCGGTCACTATTCTATAAGTTTCGTTGGCATTTTTTTAGTAATATCAGTTAACATATTCGGAATTTCCTCATAAATAAACCACTACTAATTTTTAAAGCTAACTTGAAAATTTACGCTGAAGCCTGGCTTACTTTTTTCCTTACTTGTGGTGTTTTTATAAGCAATGGATTTCACTCCATCACAGTTGAAATCCACAAGAAGGCGGAGGTTAGGGAAACAGAGCAGGCAGGCAACGCTACGAGCGGCTTCAGCATACGTAGGGTCTGTCTAGAGACAATGGATATCGCAGACTCTGGAGATGGTGCGGATTCTGCAAATTGATCTGATAAATTCTATCCAAAAACCTAACGGAGAATGGACATCTACAACTGGCGAAATGCTGGGGCTACTAATGGCCACCCAATTTCCTGGGTGCTCTGATGACTCCAACATTTTGCCAGGTCTCTAAACCAACTCACTGTTAGGGAATACCGCGGGGGATATAGTGAGGTACGACAAGGTGGAATGGGCAGTAGTGTCCTTCGAACCTTACAAATCTCGAGGACCAGACGGAATTTTTCCCGCACAACTGCAAGCAGCCAAGGAACTTCTTTGTCCCCTGCTTACAAAGATTTTTACAGCTTGCTTTAACCTCACCCACATTCGTCATGTGTGGACGATAGTCGTCTTTCTACCGAAGGGAGGCAGGGCTGCTCATGCAAAACCCAAAGATTTCAGGCCCCCTCATAGATGATCATATTCGGCGAAATATATAGACAGATAAGCTCGATTCGAACCAGCATGTCTATTAAAAAGGCAAATCCGTGGATACTGCTCTCCATGACATCGTCCTAACGATCGAGAAAGGATTAGCTTTCAAGAGGTACACGCTGGGGATCTTTCTCTATATCGTGGGAGCCTTCAACAATGTCTATCCCGAAGCTGTTATCAAATCACTTCGTATGGTAAGGGTACAGCCTTGGCATTAAAGAGGTACACGCTAGGGATCTTTCTAGATATCGAGGGAGCCTTCAACAATGTCTATCCCGAAGCTGTTATCAAATCACTCTGTATGGTAAGGGTACAGCAGGGACTGGTAGACTGTGTTGGGCTTCTGCTAAGGAAAATATATATCTTCTTAACAATAGGGGACAGCTCTATACCCAAACATATGGCTTGAGGGTGATAACCGGGCACGCATGGAGAGAGACTACGTTACCCAACAAATGATTTTTGCCGCAGTTGCCGAAACGAGGAGGAGGTGGAGAGTAGTGAGCACTATCTCTGACACTGCCCCGGCTTGGCCAACACGCGCAGTAAATTTTTCAAAAGTTACTTCTTGGACTGTTTGGCCGACTTGAACTCGGCAAGCATTTCTAACTTTCTACTCTACATAAAACCCACGGGATGGTTCAATTTTTAAAAATAAAAATGGATGGGAGGGAATGCATCTTACGCCAGTGGTCTCACAATGGGCCCCTTACAGCAATGGGCAGCCTCTCTAACCTAACCTAACTTTTTTCCGCGTCCCTATCATCCTCCATGTTGTGTATAAATTTTTTATTGTTTTATAATAGCCACAGCTTGGTGGTTTCTAGAACCATTATTACAATTTTATGAATTAATATAACTTACTGTTAAATAAATTATGATTATGTTAAAAAAATACCTTTTCTTTAAAATACAAGAAAATATTAACAAGTTGACTTAATTGCATACAACTTGAATTAAAAAATCTCGTTTATCACACGAGAAAAATTGTAATATCTTGAGCGATAACACCTCCTAAATCCCTTTCATGCTTATTAAAAGATATACTTTCGTAGTGTATGTGAAAATTCCCCATTATAAACTCATGTCTACTGTATTGAACGCTTTAACAAATTTTTGAAGCTAAAGAAAATGTTTTATTTTTATTTGGGTCGGAAATAGCAATACGTAATTACTAGGCAATGCATGGTGAAATGTTTATATAGGAATCAGTAGAATATTAATTTGCCTTCAAAAGTATGTTTGCTAATTCACAAGAGCTCTCCAGAATTTTTCCCAAGAAAGTTTCTGAATTCGGTTCTGTGCTATATTGGAGTGAAAATGCGAGGTCAACGAAAAAGTCAGTAAAATTGCATAGAATATTTGAATTTCTAGGTCGCTTTTCAAACCTTTTTTTATATTTTTTTCTGGTATTGCCCAACTTCGTAGATCCGTAAGAAAGATCAGAAGTTATGTAAAGCAATATAAAATATCATCGACTGAAACCAAATGGTGTATTTTATATATCTAATATTATATGCAAAGTGGCCGCTATGGTCGAGTTGGTAGCGGTGCGTGCTATAACTCCATATGCCGGTGAGTTCGAGGTTCGAATCTCAGTCAGGGCAAGCAAAATTTTAATCATAGAAAAAGTTTTTTCTTATAGCGCTCACTCCTCGGCAGGCAATGGCAAACCTTCGAGGGTATTTCTGCCATGATAAAGCTTCTCATTAAATAGATCTGCCGTTCGGAGTCGGCACAAAACTGTAGGTCCCTCCATTTGTGATATAATATAAAGACGCACACCACAAATGGTAGGAGAAGCTCGGCCAAACACTGAGCTATATAGAGTACGCGCCAAAGTTATATATTATATATATATTATATCCAAAGCATTTGCCTACAGTTAAACCAACGCACCTTTCCTGAAATGGCAAAAATTATCATTCTAAAATATTATTACGGCTATGGTCTTTTTTAAGTTTAGATTGAAAACACATCCAGCAGATATCATATTTTTAATAGGAGGTGCATTTTCTTACCTCTTAAAATTTATTTCCCACAAGCTATCATCGCATTCATTTCCATCGCTGTTTTGAAACCAACTAAAAATGATTTCCTGAAATCTTCCCTTTATATAGTATTAAAATCTCAATTTAATGCAATAGCAGAGCAGTTACATAAGTGAAAATTGCCATTAGAAGCAACAGGGATAATACGCCAATCACCCCCAGATGATAATCTAACTTAATAAACGCTGATGCTTATCTAACAAAGGAGCATATTTGTGGTGGCTGGAGAAATGTGAAATATTTTAGCAAAACTAAATGATTACATTTTATTTTCAGATTTATTGCAAATTTACTGCAAATAATCGTACAACATTAAAAACAAAATCAATGTAAGTAAGTACTTTGGGTGAAAACGGTCTAAAACCCCTTAAAGTATGCCACATACGCACGTCATATGCCTCCGCCTGGGGGTTGCTGACATGCTTTTTGTCCTGTATTGTTGACGACAAGCAACTCAATGGCTCCGTCGCAAACAGCCCAAGCCCAGCGATGTAGCGAATTTCAAATTAATTGAATTCCATTTATGACTCACAAAAAGTTGAGTAGTAATTTCTTAAAAGCCATAGCCGAACTTCAATCTTTCACTCCCCCATAAAATTGCTAGGATTCAAATTGAAATTTTCATGGGTTCTTTAGCAAGGCAAACCGCTTTGTTATGTTCTCCCACTTGTCACTTTGGCAAGTCAAACGCATCAACAATCAACAAACAGCAAATCTTTCGGCGGGAAAGTCATCGTTGATGTTTTCCATCCATTAGACGGGTGTTGTTTTTGGGTTTTTATGTTACTACTGCAGTGCCTGCGACATTTGCAGTGTTGCGGTTTTTCACGGGCTTTTGCAAGTCAAATGCTGTGAAATCCTTTGAATCCATTTTGCCTAATGAATTTCTTCGGTTTTTACGCTCAAACCAAAGTGAATGATTTTAAAAGTTTACAGTGCGTGGGAATGACACATGTGCACTTTCACATATGTACACCCGCACAGCTTATGTAAATACCCTGCAGGGCAATACCGAATTAGCGGAATATAGTCCTGGTTCGGAGCTAGTACGATTTCGATAGTATTGAACCATTCCGTTGTTCATCTTTCGTTAAACTGTGAAAGATGAAAATCGTAAAAAAATCGCAAAATATCACACCCACTGGATTTCTCCCTTCATCCCTAAAAATTAAAAACATAGTGCGCATATAGAAAACTAAAATATAATATAATAAATTTAAAATTTTGTTAATCCGTGTGCTAAGTGTAGTAAGTAGAGGTTCCTCATTAACTAGAATCACGAGCTCAGAACTCGAGATTTTCACTAGTACGAGTATATAGCAAAAACATTGTAAAGCACTATAATGTAGTACCGCTCTTGAAATGGCTATATTCATAAATATATTTAAGGAGCTTTATAGACTTTTTTTTTTATAAAAATTTTCAATTTAGAAAGTATTTAAACTCTTCTTTCTTTTTTATCAACTTGCGTGTGAATCTCTTACATGCATGGAAATTTTTAGTTACTAGTATCACCCAGTGGTCGAAATTCCATCTACTTTATACATACGCAGAAGAAGAAGAAATATTTTTAACTGATGGCAATGCTACTCTATAATTTAAGGAATAAATGACATTTCGTTTGGCGTATTTGTAGTATTTATTATGCGCCAAGTGTCTAAAATCGCACGGACATCGCATGAGTACATGTGATTAGATGATTTACCTTATTTAATCCTCAACATATGCGAATAAAATATGATATCTGTACATGTAAAGATGAGAAGTAACATTTCGAATGAGTTTTCTTCTTCCTGAAGGACTGTTTATTCTGAATAACTGTCAAATCGAACCAAAAATGTGATTTTTGGAACATGCCAACCACAGCGCCACATGCCGGAAAAAAATATGTTCTTCAAATCAAATCAGTGTTGTTGTTTTTATTTTATTAAACCCTTTTTACCTGCCTTAACAGAATCGTATCGAAATGGCGGATTCTTTTTGAATTTTTCGAAAACAATAGAATTCAAATGATTTTTAGTATACATTATGAATAGTATCTACTTTTGTTCCTCCCGAAGCATAAATAATACATTATTGAAAAATTTGTTCACAGGTTTTGAGCCAAGTGTGTATTTGCACACAATTCCGAGACCTGCAATCGCACGAGGCTCGAGAACATGTGAAGGAATTGTGTGTTAATGTAATTTATTTAATAAGGCTGTTAAAGTGAGTTCAAAGTCGCCAAATTGGTTCAAGTAATATAAGACGTCTCCCGCATGTCACAGAACTCGTAGAACCTTTTCACTTTCATGTTTTGTCCTTTGTTACGCAATTGAACCATTATCTCAGTCTGCTTAGCATTTAAACTTGCAAACATCTTGCTGTAGAAACCTTAACCTCGATTTCAAAGTCCAAGCAGCTGCAAGGAAAAAATATATCAGCTATACTTGTCAAATATATCTACATACATTTTTAAGGAGATACTGCACACCCAAAACAATTACAGTTGAACGAGATTTAAAAAATACGAACATTTATATATGATTAAAGCGTCTATAGAAATTTTCATTCGCCCCCTCCCCAAAAATCGTTTTGGATCCGCCCCTGTCTGCAAATCTGTTAACATTACCTAATTTAAAAATCGAATATTCCTTCTTTCAAATATGTATTAGCATACCAAAATATAAGAAACCATCTTCATTTCCTAGCCCGGAACCTTCATGTTCCTATCAACGTCAGTCAGATTTTCATCCCGACGAAAATGACAAAAGTTTGTATACCTTTTATAGAAATGGCGTATTTGGTCCGATATTTGTAAGTACCAGATGGATAAGAGTTAGAAAAGTATACCGACAAGATCAGGATGATGAGCTGAGTATATTTAACCATGTGTGCAGTTACACCAAGCGACATGACAGATGAGAGTTTAGTTTACTGTAGCAACATTGACGACCTTATGTTTAAATTAGGGCAAGTACTCGTATGCACATGATCCTACTGAGTGGAGATTGTTCATGCATCATTAAAAATACATTTCCTCCATTATCATTTAAGCTTTTTTCGAAAATATGAGAGCAGTGAGCGACGAGCAAGAAGAACGTCTCCATTAGGATATTGTCGCATTTGAGGAATATGGAAGCCTTCACCGGAATCCTCTTATGACGGAACACTTAAACAATCTAAAAAAAAAAATTACCCTTCAGAAAGTGAGTGAAGTACTGAATTTTGTCTGTAGTATAGTCATTGCTTGTTTCGTTAATAAAAAAAAGGATTAGCTAAAATTTGGCATTAGCCACACTTTAAAATATATTAAAGTTTATTAATGAGGTAAATTGTAAACCTAGATATTTTTTAGTATTTTAATTTAATATATCTTGTGTATAAATATGAAGTGGTTAATTGCTTCAATTGCATCTCTCTGTCACTGTTTTTTGTCACAGTCACAATTTATAATCACCTTGACTGGAAAGTCAAATCGAGTCAAATCGAATAGAAGACATTATTTTAAGTTATAAATTTACTTCAGTATTTCTCTTCCAGTTACAAAATTGACCACAAATTAAATTTTACTAAGTAATATCGGTTCCATAGCCACTTTCTATTACAATAAAAAAATTCAAGTATAAACCAAATTAGATCTTATTATGTTTTTATATGCGATATGCGAAAAAATATCAATAACTTATGTCAAAAAAACCTAGAATCTGATGGGCTCCAGTTGTGTATCTTACCGATCCAGATACACTTTGAAAAATAATTGGGTGCAGGTGCTTAGGAAGAGCTAAGTGACATAAATACGCTCAAACATGTGCATATAAAACAGCTGTCCATAACCAAGTTTTCCGACAGAATTGCAATATATTTGCTAATGTTTATACACATGTTCCCGATATCAACTGCTAGATTTTTAGGAAAAACTAAACCAAAAGTATTCCTCTTACCTTGGAAAGTATTGACATTTTTTTATAGATACCACTGTCAAAGTAGGTCAATTTGGTCCATAAATAATAGTTTTAGTAAAAACCTTATTTGAGCGACACCTAACGGGCTTAATTGTGAACCTTAACTATTCTGGGATTCATTGACCACAGACAAAAACTTGTATCGAAATCAGTACGAGTTCATTTAGATGAATTTATCGAAGTTAAAATCTTCGATTATGTAAAGGTTACTTTCCGCGTCCCTCAACA